>QLOM01000503.1:0-20267 GCA_003313785.1 Termitomyces sp. MG148
TAGAAGTCAGTAAGGACTCTAGCAATGATGACGCCCAAAAGTCGCTAAACACTGTCCTGGTAGATAGTAAACTTAGCGCCTCATGAATGAGTAGCATCGGGTGGTCGCTAGTGTTTGAGAGAGTCCTGAGCAGGGTCCCAGAAGCCTAGTCTTTTCAGTGTGATTTGAACTTAGAAAAAGTAATGGGTTGCTTAGCGATCTAAGCTGTAAGCCTGCAAGGCGCTAGGGTGCTAAAAGTCGGCAAAAACTCTAGCGACGTAAATGTTGGCGATGATGTGCCTGTATGGCACCGTAAGACAAAAGTCAGTAAAACAAAGTTGGCATGGTGAAGTTGGCAAGACTGTATCACTTAGCAACTCTGAGGACTTAGAATGCACTGAAATGTGATCTGAACTGTGGGGCGTATGATTCAATGATGGCTAAGACAAAATATGTACAGTATTTATAGGCGCTAGGCCGCCGTGGCAATTAAACTAAAAGGTTGCTAATTAACCAATTAAAAATGGAGACAAAGTGTGATGGCATGTGAAAGTCACTAAGCAACATTGTCTATCAAGTCGGCAAGCTTTAACTTAACATTCTAGCAGTGAAAGAGGCCAAATGCACGGGAACTGTTGCTAAGGCCTGAAACCATCAAGGGGGCCTGTCTTGCATAAGTTGCTAAGCGTTGGATAAGCTATAAGCATTGCTAATATCTGAAACCATCAAGGGGCCTGTTGCTAAAGTGATCTGACATTGGATCTTTGAAAAGCACTGGGTTTTGATAGGCGTTGCTAAAGGCCCTGGCATCAGTTATCACTGATTGGGGACCTGAAAGGGGGCCAGGCTGAAGTCAGGTGAGTGGCAGGTGATTGCCAAGTCAGGTGGTCGCTAAAGTCCTGTGGTTGCCAAGTCTTGTGATCACCATGTGACCAGTAAATTGTCATCTGACCGCCAAGTCAGGTGGTCGCTAAGTCCTGTGATCCTGCGTGTCGCATCCTGTAGCCTGAGTTCAATCTCTGCTAGCTGCAAAATATAAGTTGCTAAAAATAGTGCTGGTGTACTGAGCTCAGCCAGAAGCTTATCACCGAGGCCCGGGGTCATTGGTGATGTCCAGGGAAGTGCTGGAGATTGCCGTGGTGTGATGTAATGGCCGTATTGTTGGTCCGGCTGGTCTTATTCTGGGGTTGGGTGGTTGCGGGAGTGGTTGCTGGGAAGTGTGCTGAGGGTTCTGGGATTGGAGCTCAGACCCAGGGGTAAGTCAGGCAGGTCGTGACAGTTACTATCCTACTACTTAAGTACTCCTGCAAGTATGTCCCAGGCCAAACCTTTGATCTCCGGGTCAGGGCAAAACTCTGAGACTCTATATGAGTTGGTGGGTGTTGGTTCCCATTGATAGAGTGGCGGGTGTTGGCTGCAATCAGGTGGCAGCAGCATCGGGGGTTTCTGGAGCGGTGATGCATAGGGTAATGGCCGAGCGCAATGTGATGGCTGGATGGCATGAGTGTTGGCATGATTGGAGGGGTGGCAATGTCTGGGGAGGTCTGGTGATGTCCAGGAGGGAGTTGTGTAACTTCCCGGGAGTAGGGGGTAGTATCTGGGTTGATGGAGTCAATAGCCGGAGTGATTGGCGGTGGTATCTATGGTCGCTGGTGGGGAATTGGACCCGGCTTATGGGCTAGTGAGGGGTTGTCTTCCGGGACCTCCAGGAGCATGGGAGTGGGTTTGAGGTCCCGGAGTTGGATGTGGAATTGGTGGGTCGTGACAGCAATGAGGGTTTTCTGACGCCCCAGTGGCGTTGGAAGTTTAACAGGAGTTCCAGGACAAGTTCTTTCCTTGAAACCCCGCCAAAACTGCTGCATTGGTCCTGCAAGACAAGGATCAGTATGACCAAGGGAAGCAATCCCTGGACAAGTACATCGACTTGTTTTGTGTGCTGGTAGAGCAGGCCAATTACCCTAATGGCCTGCAGCTGTGCCTCACCTTTTGGGAAGGGCTCCATATAGTCCTGATGGAGCACATCAACAACCTTGTGGAAGGACGCTGATGCAAAATGTAGGGTTTGTTGAACTAATCAGAGGGACTCTAATCAGTGTAGACAACTAAACTTTACTTTCGCGAGTTTTGTGGGGCTATGACACAGAAACTAACACTTGTAATAAAGTTGTAATGGTTTTTGTAGTTTTAGTTTATTATTATAATGAACCAAAGTAGTTCACAATATAAATGGTCTCTAAAAAGATACCAAAAAGCGACCCTAGTAAAGTCAACTAAATGATAGGCCTAAGTAGTCACACTCCCTGGGGACCCCGAGCCACACAAATGGTTTATTCACTAGATTAACAAAGTTCAAGCTTTAATTTGAGCAAACCTAATTCACACAAATGTAGGCAATAAGCTTTATTAAAGCTGGTCTGAAGTACTTTACTGATTAGCCTAAGTAGTCCACTCCCTGGGGACCTCGAGCTGCACAGGTTTTCCTTAGCTGGGTCCCCCTTTTCCTTGTCCTATTTATACCCCTTTTCCTGCGCATGGACCACGCGCGATTGGCGTGTCCACAGACCTCCTATTGGTCCGGGTATAGGCTAAGGTTTGAGCCATCCGGGGGTCAATTCAATAAAATTTACTGAATTGAAGTTTTTGCTCCAGCAGCCAGTTTTAGGCTATTTCCGGCCTCCAATTTCCGCGTTTCCGTCATCCGGGACCCGCTAAGGGTCCTTCCGTTGTATCTGCGGGGTTCCGGGGAGTCCGGAGGTACCAAGGGGGGCGGGATAGCACTATAATTGACTGCTGTAGGGCTCTGGGAAGGAAAGTCACAAAGGTTTGATGGAATTGATGCGCTGATCGCAGATCGTGATCCGGGATCTTTGATTGATTGCATCAATCCTTAATTTAGACTGATTTTGGTATTCGGATCTTGATCCGGGATTAGATAGCTATTAATCTAATCTATTTTGATGGCCACCGAGTGCTGTGCTATTTTCAGCTGTATCTTTGATTGCGGATCTCTCCGTGATTGAATCAGCTTCTTTTGGCACAGCCACAGCTCGTTTATCATTCCCATCAAGATCTTACTCCGGATCATCAATGATTGATTGATGGAAGCCCTTGGCTATCACCAATCCATCACTACTCGAAGGTTTGTCTATAACTCAATGAATTATGCACCGTTTGACTTCGTTTGACCAGTTTCAGACTTGTTGGGAGGTGGGGAACACTACGGTATGTCCAGCCTACAGGTTTTGGCTGTCTAGTATGTCTGGCTTATGGTTTTCAGCCTTGTTTTTAGACATATTATGTATATTTTTGTCTTATACCGTATAATATTACTGGTTTCAGTGTTCCGCAACGGCGAGCTGCCGTATCAACACCCAGCAGACAATCAGGTCCTGTCATGGTATTGAATAGCTTGGGAGCAGTAGCAGCTCATGGAGCTCAAACAGAAGCTCTGCAAGGTTGCAACTCCTGCCTCCTCCTTGCGCTTCTCTGCTCCTCCGCTGACCAACCGTTCTGCCTCTAGCAGCGTTGTTGGCAGCGCCTCTGGCACCCCCAGTACTGCCTCCAGGCCTCCTCATAGACATGGACACTTCCTGGCAGCGTGCCTCTCCTGCTCTCGTGCTGACGCTGTAGCGCACCAGGCCACTTTGCTTGCCACTGCCCCCAGAGCCTCAAGGTCCGGTATCTGTTCCTGGAGGAGCAAGAAGAACTGCTCCTGCAACTCCTTGCGGCCCATGACATGGCCAGGATCCCTTTTCTGGACGCCCCAGTCTGGAAGAGTGTGCACAAGGCCCCTCTCATTGCCAAAGAGTCAGAGGAGTCACAGAAGGGTTTTTCGGGACACGACGGATGGAAAGTACGCCCCCGTTGCCTAGTGCTAACAGATTTGCATGTCTGTCGGTAGAAGAAATCAATACAACTTCTGTTGACAACTTAGTCTCCCCAACCATAAGCACTACCCCTGATGTATTTAAAGGCTCTTCCAAGCCTTTGTTGACTTCTCCCCAGGTGTAATGGACTTACAGCCATAGAGCTTTGCTCTATGGCTTATTCAAATACATATTATAATTATTATATCAAATAATAATTACATTGTTAATTAAAACTAAAAAGTAAATAATTAAATATGCATTATAATCTGTATGGCTGCCTTAGGTAAGGCAGCCAATTTTACTGTCATACGTAGTACTAGAATCGACCACCGATCTGGTTCTGCTGTGTGACCGTAAGGCTTAGCAATATTCTTGACAATGTTTCACTTTTTTGAACCTTTCAAGTTCAATTCAAAGTACTACGAGTGATTAACTGTGATTCTAGACTGTCAGTCTAGAGAACCTTGCAAACAAAAGTGAACAGTGCATCAATTTCTTGATGCACGCACCTGAAACCACTTTCTATATATAACATTGATTGGATGGATCCCAATCAACCACTGGAGCCAATGCACAATGATAAGACCATTGACCAGTCACTAGCATACCCAATAGTTGTATTGGAAGACCTGATTCATCCTGGGTTAGAGTCCACTGAGGCTACAATGGAGGAGCCCCTCCAGCAGCCTCAGGAAATGCCAGGAGGAGCTTTGTGGAGCAAAGCACGAGCCACAGCTGTGCCCAGCGGTGCAGCAAAGTCAGGAGTAGTCTGGGAGACCCCAAAACAGAACACTGGGAGAGATAATGCTCTCTATATACAGCTTGGAAGGCCAGGGAGATTGCCTCAGGCCCGGAGTAATGTTCAAGGACCTCCTAAAGGTCGCAGACCTTTGTTGTACTTTCTGAGGAAGACGCAATGATTGGAGACAGGCAGTTGGAGAGTTCCAACTGAATTTACTCTGTTGACACAGCAATAGCAAGGAGATGCTGCGCCTCAGGGAACTATTGTCCCTGAGCAAAAAACTCCTGCAGTACATTGAGAAGATGAGACTTCCGACGATGAGGAAGGTGGACACATTGAGTTCACCTTGCAGGTGCAGTGCATGATGCTCTGGAACTGGTATCCTTCCATCACAAAGGATACAATGTGAGCAAGGTTGGGACTGTATGTACTTAAGCACATACAATTAATACAGGCCCAAGGTCAACATGTACCTCTGGTAGATATATTTTCAAATCTTGGAGCTGGAGGCGCATGCCTACATTTACCGGAAAGCAAATTGAGGCTCAGCGGCCTCAATGCCAAACAGCATGAATCTGGTGCCCAATATTCTGGTCAAGGCGCAATCCGTGCTTTCTCCACATCTGGAGGAAGCAATAAGCAACATATATGCTCCCCAGCAACAGAGAGAGATGGAAGAGCAATTTGCAGCGAGATTTGCTGCAGCTCAGCACCAATAGATCTTCAGAGGTCACCAAGAACAACCTCTGTTTACAGTTGAATCAGTATCTACCATTCCAGTGGTAGAAAGTCATGATGTGGAAGCAGAGGAAGTGACTTTTCTGCAAGTCAAGCGTGAGTCAGTGGAGAAACCTCCACTGAATAGCAGAGTGCTACTGGCAGAGAAGTTTGCTGAGAGAGTAGCATATCAGCAGATGCACAATCAAGACCTGAATTGCCAGGGACATTCTTGGATTGATGATCAGGGTATTATGTTTGATGGGATAATGCCCATCAACAAGATGCAAAGGCAATATGTCCAAAGGACAGGCCAACCAGACAGTGGGAGTGGTAACCCTCCCACTGCACCATCAAGTTGGATTCCTGATCAACAGGGATCAGAGGACTGAGGTGGACGAGACGTTCCACCTCACTGGAATGATACAGGGAGACAGTATACAGGTCAGCAACCTATATGAGCGTTCTCCATGGTACCTCTTGCTAAAACTCCTGGACTGACTGAGGCGACAAAGGTGTATAATGAAAATATGCACCAGCACCTCAGTAGTATTATTGACAATGCTGTAGGCATAGCTTTACACCTACCAGAGGAAATAAAACCATGGAAAGCAGAGTCAAAACATATTCACCCATATCGGAGTGAATCCAAGTTCAGCGACTTGGAAAACTGGACGATGGATATTTGCAACCATCTGGCAGCATGTCAGTATGGTGGTGATTGTCTGGATTGAGAACAAGTCTTTGTTCTCCCCGAGTTCTTAGAAGGACAAGCCAAGAACTGGTTCCAATATCATGTCTTGCACTACAACCATGCAAGACAGCAATGGACGTTCAAGGATGTGATCCTTGAACTATACAATTGGTTTGTGAGTGCATCCACTATGCAGGATGCAAGGGAGGCGTTCATTGTGACCTCCTATACTGAGAAGCTTGGAGTTCAAAGTTTCTATGACACCTTGATAGACCACATGCAGAACATGTTGATTTACCCAGACAATTGGATAATGATAGAGACGTTCCTGCATGGGATACCCGATGTGATGAGAGAATCTCTCATCTGTGACAACGGGCTCTTGCCCAAAATTAATACAGTGGAGGAATTTGTAGCGCACACATTGCACTACGAGCAATCCCACAAGATAGCAAAACACTTTGAGCTGCACCGCTCAAAGACGCACCCAACAAAAAGACCAGAACCTCAGAAGGTAGGCACTTTCTGGGCACATCAAAAGGAGATGATTGGGAATACAAACCCTTGGTTTGTGGTCAGGTCAGCACCAGGCCAGTGTCAGGGGACTCCTCATTTCTCCCTTCTTTCATTCCTTATTCCTTCATTCTTCCTCTATTTATTTCCTTATTTCTGCTGTCACTCTTTTACTTTACTGCTTCTATTCTTTCAACACTATCTATTAGTACTATTCTCAGCCCTTGAGGTGCTCTGGTTCTTTAGTTATCATTCAAACAAGTGTAGCCAACGCTTCCAGAGGCTTAGTAAGTATCCAGAGGCTTAGTCATCTCAAGGCTAGCCTCCAAATTACTAAGCAAGTCACATGAGACATGTGCATGACCTCTGGCAATGGCAATTTCCGAGTTTTTGATTATTTTTGGAGATTTTCCTTTTTTAGATTATAAATTTTATTGTGGCTTTTGTCATGCTATACAGTTACTTCCCATGCTTCTGGAGCCTTAGAAGCGTCATTCCTGGCATAGAGAATCCCTAGACTTGTTCTCTTTGGATTTCCCTCTGCCAGGTGAGTAGTGTCAGGTTCCGCTGACCCGGGGGCTCAGCAATTCTGGGCGAGGCCTTACCAAGCGGACTCGGACAGCTACGGGCACACCGGGACTCAGAGAGGACTGGAGGTAGGCGCCGGGAGGGGGTGACGTGCGCCGGGGGTGTGGGGAGATCAGACGAGGTGCCCCGGGGTTGGCGCGAGCAAGGGGCGAGCGCCGGACGGGAAGGTTCTACTGGAAGTTCGGTTTAGACGGCGCGATGAGTGGCGTGCCGGCGGCGAACTATCCGGGGAAATCAAGGGCTGATAGGCGAATAGGCAACTTAGAGTTTTGACAGGTGCGGGACCGAACTTAGAAGAGCGGAGAATGCGGACCGGAGAGGATAAGAGACCGGAATACGAGAAGAGAAGGAAAGGAGAAACTTGAGGCAGAGACGAGGAAGGAGGAAAAAGACGGAGGAGCAAAGGGGATGGAATTAAGAGAGTAGATAGAGACAAGAGACAGATATGAGACGAGAGAATAGAGAAGGATGCGGACTATAGAAGTGGAGACGAGTACGAGACGATAGAGAGGAGACGAGTACGAGGCGAAGTTACGAAACCGGAGCGATACGAGAGGAAAACCGGAGAGTATGGGCAATATCAAGACTACCGTACTTAGTGCCACGGAGGGCTTATATACTGACTACACGATGAGGCAGGTCCGGGGTCCCGGTTCTGGGTCTGGGGCGGCTCCGGGGCTCCGGTGGTGTCCCGGGGCGCCTAGGAGGACAAAGGGAAACCGCGGGTGTCGGATGGGAGTGGCGCCGTTGCTTTGGGAGTCGCAGTGGCGCCGCGCGAGGGAGGACGTGGCACGACGAGAGGACGCGACGAGGCATGATGCGGGAGTTGATGCGGGACGAAGCATGATGCGTGGGTTGATGCGCAGGGCGATGCATGATGCGTGGCATGATGCGTGGCCCGAAGCGATCATGCATGATGCGTTGAGTGATGCGTGATGCGTCGGATGCTGTGTGGGTCGCCGTGCCGTCGCGCCGGGGATCCCCGGGGGTCGTCGGTGGTGTCCGTGGGGTGTCCCGGGGGAACGTCAGGGTCGACCGGGGTATGACGTGATGGCCGTGTCGGGTGCTCGTGGAGTTCGTCCCGAGTCGAGGTCGTGCGAGGGGTGTTTGCCGGGGTGTGTGGTGTGGTCCCGGGCCCGGGGCTCAGGTCCGGGGGTGGGTCGTGACAAGTAGTTATGGTTGTATTACCTAAATATACTTTGGATTTCCCTCTGCCAGCTATATGACTGAGCCATAGCTTCCAGAGGTCGCCCTTACAGCCAGGAGCAACGCTTCCAGAGTGACTGCCTGTTGGATAGACAGGACTAGCCAGTGCAGGGCCCCCAGCAAGGGCCACACCAAGATGGTGATTGCGCAAAGCAGGCGGTTGACGTTGTTAAGACGTCAAATGGGCCTCCAAGAGTGGAAGCAGGTCTATTAGGGGACGGGTCTCTGGACTGTGTCCAACCCTATTTCAAGCTTAGTCCAACAATATGCCTATTCCTAGCAGATCCGACTGGCTGCTTGGCCCACTCTTTTCTCTTCTGGCTTGTAATAGTCAATCTTGATGAGTCATATGCCCGGACCTTACTCAGCATTGATTATTGTTAGTCATACTCCTTTACATACTGGGGCCCAATTAGTAAACAGTATTAGTAATATAACAGCCACTGATGTAGTATATATAGGCAGCCTGTGGGATAGAATATTTCCAGGCTGAACAATAGCAGTGTTCTTCTGGCCTATCCACTGAACCGACCATAAGCTTATCTAGCGTGGTCCGACCCTCTGTTAGCCTTGCTTGCTTCTTGCCCAACTCTTGCCTGCCTCTGTGCTTGCTCAACTCTTGCTTGCTCCTTGCATTGCTGACTCTGTGAAAGGAGTTCCGCAGACATCAAGTGTTCTTCTTATAGCCGTGGATAACAGCAATGGACAACTCCATTGACATTGCGCCATGGAGAAGAAGTTGCTAGTCAGACAGAACTGACTAGACAGTGGCAGAAAAGCGCCCATCTTAGAAGATGGAGAGGACAAGGAGCAAGCTTGTGTGAGCTTGCCAGCAGATAGTCTGGCACTGATGGTGCTGGAAAGTGAGGCTTTAGAGTACGAGCGTACTCTGAAGAGGAGGGAAGGCCCCAAGAGAAAGTGTAAAAAGCCAAGTAAGTCTGAGGACAAGAGGCCTCAGTGCACGTCAAGCATGGAATGTCAGCTGACATTGTCAAAAATCAAGGTCAAGGACCTTGTGTCAAATGATGAGTGGGAGGACGAGACATCCTCCACATGCACGAATAGGTCGATTTGGGACTGACCTGTACCTCATCCCACATTTGAGTAGGCATTTGATTCACGAATGCCTGCCAAGTGGAATGAAATCATGCCGTCAATGTACGCATGGAATGAATCATGCTGGATGCCAAGAGAGGAATTGTATTGTCAAGCTAATGACAACGAGATCTCACTACCAAGCAAGATATTCTTTGATGGACTCTCCGTGACATCACAAAGAAGCAAGGGAAGTGTGCCCATGCGACTATACACATCGGATGAGAGCAAAATGAGGATTACTGTCCTCAGAGAAAAATATGCTTGCTTAGTGGCACAAGCAAAGATAACCACACGTCCATGCAGAAGCGTGGACCAGAAAGGCCAAGGTAAAACTGTTGGTTTTATGGAGGAGGATATCCCAAGCCTATGGCTACAGTGGCAGCAGGAGTTTATGGATATTTTGAACGGACTTCCTGCTACTTACTCCACCAGTGCAACGCCCTCATGCTGTGCAATCCCCTCTCCCGGCATAGGAGCACTTCAACATCCCATGCCTAGCAATTCCTGACATGTATAATGGTGACCGCACATCCAGGGAATGTTTCCTCCAATCCTGTGTCACCTACATCCAACTCTGCATGTGTGACTACTTGAAGCCGCCATCAGTGTGCTCCATCATGTCTGCCAGCATCCAGTGTGCCTCCTTCAGAGACTTTGCGACGGCAAAGAACATTGCATCATTGACGAATCTCAACGAGGCTTCTGAGCTGCTGTTGGGTGGAGCTGTTAATATCAAAGAAGCATTGTAGAACACGTAAAACATCATAGATAGAGGGCAACCTTGAGTCGTCCCATTTTCTATCATCATTCATTCCAATCTAAAGTCATTGAAGCAGAGGCAGATGCGCCAATTGGAGAGCATCCGCTTTGCAAGAAAGATATAATAGGTCAAAACCCCCCTTTTCCTCATGTTGTGGATCAGCCTGGCTGGGATGGTGTTTGAGAAAGCCCCCTGAATGTCAAGAAACAATGCTGTGGCTACTTTGCCAGACCTCCATGCATCCTTGATCTTGTGAACCATCAGATGCAAGGCATCTATGGTGTTTTTTCCCGGACGCCTGCAAAATTGGCCTAAGGGAAGGAGACCATGCTTTTCTGCGATAAAAGAGAGGTCAGCGGCCACTAGGGTTGAGAGGAGTTTTCCCATGGTGTTTAGCAACTCAATGGAGCAGTACACATTTGCAACGTTGTATGCTAGCTTCTTAGGTTTCCTGAGAACCAGCATGGTGGACTCCAGCCAGCTAGAGTGGTAGGCATCAAGTTTGAACACCACTTGAAAAATAAAGTAGAGACGGTCAACCAGGACATGGGCACAGCATTTGAGGACAACATTAGAGAGACTGTCTGAGCCAGGGGCCTTATAAGGCTGCAGCTCCTGTATGGCCTCTTTTATGCGGTTTCACGTGAAGAAGGAGGGGTTGGGAAGGGGCTGGGAGTAAGCCCCAGCAAGTATAGTAGGAGAAAAGGGGAGGGGTGGAAAGAACAACTCAGCTAGGACCTTCGCCTTTTTCTCGTTTGTGGTGACCAGAGAAGGTCCCAAAGCCTTCAGGTCCTTTAAACCCGGCACTCTGTCATATAAGAAGTCAGTTGGTTCCTTGACTGCGTATTTGTTAGCGATATAGATCTGTCTGGCATCAATGTTCTTGAGCCAGCTCTTCCAATGTTCCTCTTTTGCTGTCCTAATGGACACAGCCATTTTGCAAGAGAGGCGGGCCGCCTCCACCTTTGCAGGGTGGTCTGGGATGTCTCAGAATTTAAAGGCCGTGTTATTGGCCCATTGCCTCTGGGTCTTGAGCCGTCCGAGGTCTTTATTTCATCAATGTTTAGTAAAGGGGCAGGGCTGCTTCATCAGGACAATATTCTCGTTGTTGACAACTTCCTGGATTATGGCTGAGAGGTTAGTAACAGTGCAGTCAAAGTCAGGAATAGATAAGATGGGACGGGCCAGCAGGTGCAAGAATAAACGCTCCTTCAGAGCTTCCCCAAATTCCACCCAGTTAATGCTCCAAAAGTCCTTTGACAGTGGCAAGAATGTGTGAGTGATGGAGAATTTGATTTCTGTCACAATGGGGAGGTGGTCAGTGATGGGTGGCTGGATCGCCAGAATGACATTGCACGAGTTCACTGAGTTGAAGTCGGAGTGTGAGCACCAGATGTTGTCTGGCCTTGTCCAGTTGCCTGCTGAAGTTTGGAGTGTTGGAGTGCCTGGGAGAAGTGCTAGGTCTATGTCATAGGAGCTAACTGTAAGGGCGACCTCTGGAGGCTATGGCTCAGTCACACAGCTGGCAGAGGGAAATCCAAAGTATATTAGAAAATGCATAAGTAACACTACAATGACTACTCACCTGGCAGAGGAAAATCCAAAGAGAACAAGTCTAAGGATTTCCTATGCCAGGACTGACCCTTTTGAGGCCTTAGAAGCATGGGAAACAACTATACAGATTAACAAGGTGGCTAACCTTAACTTAAATAGTGAAAAACTCAGACATGGCATATGACTTGGTAGTTACCAGATCACATGCAGCTTTGGCATGTGACTCAGTAGTTACTAGGTCACATGCAGCATATTAGGTAAGCTAGAGTGGACAGAACCAGTAAAAAAAGGTAAGGGAGAACTATACTAAAGGTAAAAAAATAGACAAGAAAGGAAAAAAAGGATAAGAAAAGGAAATAAAAGACAAGAAAAGGAAAGAGATGAGGAGTCTCCTGACATTACCCCCCCTCTAGAGTGCAGCGTCTTGATGTGCTGGGTAAAAGTAATTCTGGATGGCCTAGTCAACCTTGGAAAAGGAGTAAATGCCTCTAATTGCCTGGGGAGCATTGGGGTGCTGTTGATAGAATTTCTGGACTAAGACAGGAGCATGGACGTTTTCTTGTGGCTCCCAAGAAATGTCTTCAATTCCATAGCCCTTCCACTTGACCTTGAACTGAAGCTTATTTCTGAAGAGTTGGCTGTCTAGGATCCATTTCACTTCATACTCTTCTTGGTTGTCTATCAGAACTGGAGGTGGTAGTGGCTGTACTATAGGAAATGGTCCTAGACAATGATGAGAGAGCTTCTGAGAAGGTCAAGTGGTAGTAATGTCCAAGGCATCCAAATAGACTTGATCTCCAGGCTTGTATTTGGGGGCTAGAGTCTGTCCACAATCATAATAGCAGGCCATGTTGTCCTTTGCCTTAGTTAAAGCTGCTTTAGCTTTTTCTTGGGCTGCCTTCATCCGATCTAGGAACTTGTTAACTGCTTCATTCTCTGAAGGCATCCGAGGGTGTCGACCGGTGTCTAGAAGGAAAGGAGACATCTGAGTAGTAGCATATACATGGTTGTTGTATTGAAACTCTGCCTCTGGTAATAGGTCGTCCCAGTCATCCTGTTGTTCATTGCAGAAGAGCTGAAGATACTGTTCCAGCTCTTGGTTGACACGCTCAGTCTGTATTGCAGTCAAATGCACTAAGTATTCACAGACTGAGAACACTGAAGAGACTGGATGTTCCGTGTCCAGTAGAGTTAAAACTAAAGTAGATTAAAGTACTACGTACTTGGATATTCCGTGTTCAGTAGAGTTAAAACTAAAGAACACGAGAACACCCAGGGTGAAAATAATTAACTGGTCATGTGGACCTTACTGTGTGTGCTCCTGCATATGGCCTCAACACTCCCACCTGCGGGTGCCCACACTGTCACTGAAGGTCAACCCTGGAGAACTCACCAACGAGTCCCATAATCCTCCAGAGCTTGTCAATGGCACCGCGGAACATTGCCTTGATGAGTAAGTCAGCGTCCATGTCTGCAGTGGGGATGTAAACAGGACATATCTTCCCGTCATCTACAGTCTGCCGTAGCCAGAACCAATGACAATCAATGTGCTTGAGGCAGCCCATGTGTTCAGGGTGTTTTGAGACTGAGATGGCAGACTAGTTGTCGATGTTGAGCACTAATGCGGTCAATTGTGGCATGCCAATGTCTGCAAGAAAATTGCACAGCCAGCAAAGTTCACACCCTGTCTTGCTGGCAGCAACAAACTCAGCCTTAGTGCTAGAAAGAGCAACAATGGACTGGAGCTTTGACATCCAACTGACAGCACCACCTGCAACTAGGAGCAGCGAACCAGAAGTCGAGCGCCCATTGTTGGGATTGCCACCATGGTCAGAGTTGGTGTAAGCCACAAAGGAGGAAGAGGCAGCAGCACCAGCCAAGTATTCTATCTTGTGATCCAAAGTTCCCCAAATATAGCGCATGAGGTGTTTGACTGCTCTCCAATGCTTGGGGCCAGGATAAGAATTGAACCTGCAAAGCACCCCAACAGCATGTGCAATATCAGGGCGTGTGCACATGGCCAGATAGAGTAATGCGCCAGTTGCCTGAATGTATGGTACATTGTGCATTTCCTCAAACTTATCCGGAGTTGAGGGAACATCAGACTTTGAGAGTCAAACACTTGGATCAAGAGGTGTTGCAACAGCCTTAGAGTCGAGCATGTTAAAACGGGAGAGGACTTCAATTGCATATGACTTTTGATCAATCCAGAGCTTCTGGCTGGGACAATCATGAGAGACAACAACACTGAGGAGGGCTGTAGTTGGCTCAAGATGGCGCAGCTTAAAGTACTTGCACAACTTGGCAATCGTTTTAAAAATAGCTGAACGTGATTTTGAAGCCAGTGTCATATCATTAACATGAATGGGGATAATAATCCAAACCTGGTCCCGGAGGTAGACGTACATGCAGGGGTCAGAAGTGATGCGAGTGAAGCCCAACGCTAGGAAGACCTCATGCATCCGTTTGTGCCAGAGGTTGGTGCTCTGTTTGAGACCGTATATTCCCTTCTCCAGCTTGGCACAGAGTGGTCCGTCCCCAGGCTTATGCTCAATGTCAGTGGGTACATCCTCAGGAAAACCCTCTGGAAACTTCATATATAGCTCAGTGTCAACTACGCCATGAAAGAAAGCTGAAGAGATGTCAACTGATTCAAGGTGCATATCCTCCCATGCTGCAAGAGCAAGAATAGTTCGGACCGCGGTGATGAGACTCCACTTAGACTCAGCACAGAAAGCTACATTCTACCGACGCTTCTTAGCGCTTACCGATGCTCCTTAGCGCTTACCAACACCTCTTAGCGCTTACCAAAGCTCCTTAGCGCTTACTGACGCTTCTTAGCGCTTACTGACATTCTCTAGCGTGTTTTGGAGCAGTTTTGCTCTAAGTTCAACATAGGGACTTGAGGAATGAAGTACTAGCCGATGGCTAAAGGAATTAACAAGTGACAGACAGCTTAAAGGCATCATTTTCATGCTTAGTTACTGATCCTACCGCTTAGCAAACAGCCTTGGTGCATTAATACTTTTTAGGTTATATTTTTCATTTACACTGTCAAAGCACTTTAGCGACATTTTACATATGATTTCTTACCTTTTCTATAAAAACTGTACATAGCTACCACATTTGGGAGACAATTACCAGAGTTTACAGCCCATCTTTGCATCTTTGACTTCTCAGTAATCTGCTCTCACAAGCACTCTTAGTATCTAGAGTTGCTTTCCTTATTTTTCTCTCATACGGCATACTAGGCACCAACTACGGGTGCACTCTTTACGCTAGTCCACCTACGGGACTAAACAAGACACTACGCAAACTCGACTTAGGCACCTACGGCCTAACTATTAGCACTTAGTTGTGCTAAGCACCTTTCTATTAACTTTATTTTTACTTTCACTTTACTTACGTGTTTCTGGGACTCTGCCAGGACTCAACCTCGTTACTTAGTGCGCCCAACCTATTGATTTATAAGTGCTAGGCTATTGTCAACACTACAGTGCTTAGCGACTTTTTGGGCATCATCAGCGGCCCACCAAGCAGTTGGGGCAAATGTCTCATCAAAGTCAATGCCTGGTTGTTGACTGAAACCTTGTGCAACAACGCGAGCCTTGAAGCGTTCAATGGCACCATCTGGTAAATGCTTCACCTTGAACACCCAGTGTGAACCAATTGCTTTGCATCCTGGAGAAAGGTAGACAGCTCGCCAAGTTCCATTATTCTTCAAAGCATTCATCTCTTCACACATGGCCTTGTGCTATTCTGCTGCATCATCACTAGCCATGGCCTCCTTATATGACCGAGAATTTGTATTGTGAGCACCAGCCTTGTATGCGGCTGCAGAGTTTGCATGGAGAACACTGAAACCCTTGTAGTCCTCACCATGTTCTACAAACGCTCATCCAGCAACAATCAACGCATCATGTGAATTTGCATTGAGAGTCAGTGCCACATCACATTCACCAAAAGCATTGGCTTTGCCAATATTGACATCCCACAACACCTCATCTGGTGGTGTATCAGAGCTTGGTGAAGGAGGCGGGGGTGGCGGTGGCTCACGAATCAATGGAGATTCATGATTGGCCTGGTGCTGAACAGCATCATAGTAATTAGCGTTGCGGTCACGTGCTGATAATTGGACCCGCTGACTGGACTCACAAGGTGGAGGGAGTGACCGAGATTCTCTAGGTTCAGGCGGCGGGTGGAGAATAGGGACTGAGTGTGGCTAAGAATTTGCTCCCACCAATTCAGTAGGAACTCCCACCGGATCCAGTGGCTCTTCATCATCTATGGGTGTAAGAGGTTCATTGGGAAAAGTGATATCTATGTTTGGGGTCTCTGCATCTGCTGCTGGACTGTCTGGACCAATAGAATCATATGCATTGTATGTAGGTACATCGTCGAATGCAGTGACTGGTGGCAATGGTGGCATATCAGAGAGTGACAGACCTGGGAAGCGGCTTTCATCAAATATTACATCCTGTGACACCACAACCTTGCCAGTACGTGGAACATATACCTTCCAGCCGACGTTGTTGCTGGGGTACCCTACAAAAATCCCAGGAAGTGTATGCCCCTAAAGTCCCTGCCTTTTATCTCACCCGATTAACACATACGCAGCACAGCCAAACATGCGCAAATGCCCAATGTGAGGCTTTCTTTCCTTATATGCTTCAAACGGTGTCATATTGAGTGGAAGTGCAGAGGTAGAGGAACAGTTGTGAACATGTTGATATGCGCTGAGTGCGTGTGCCCAGAAGCTCTCAGGCAAGTTTGCTTCCATGAGCATTGCTATGATTGCCTCCTTGATGGTTCTGTTTAATTGTTCAGCAACTCCATTTTGCTGCGGCGTAGCAATGTTTGTGAATTCGAGACATATACCCTCAGTCCTGCAGTAATCAAGGAATGCTCTTGACACATATTCACCGCCTTTATTATGATGTAGACACTTAAGTGTCTTGCCAGTCTGACGTTCCAGTTGCGCCTTGTACATCTTAAAAGCTTCAAACATGTTGCTCTTTTGGAACATGTCATATGCTTCTATCCAGCATGTGTGGTCGTCGACAAAGGTTACCCACCACCTTCGGTTGGTCCCTTGTGCACCGCGTTGCATTGGTCCATGAACATCACTGAAAACTCGGCCCAAAACCTCAGTCACCCTGTCTGCTGTGTGAGAGAAAGGTGCACGGTGTTGCTTTCCTTCCAAGCAAGGTTCACAGACTTGTGGAACCAAGTTTCCAGCCGTAATCACAAGATCCTCACTCAGATTATTATTGATGAGTGTGTCGAGCCAATCAACTCCAAGGTGACACATTCTTCTGTGGAGGAGGTGCTTATCTACATGTGAGGCTGACGTTGGACCTGACTGAAATGCATTGGCGACGTGTGCTGGTGAAGAGACAACAGTTTCCCCATCAAGGTATGAGGTGAGTGAGTGATTGATGGTTGCTGTTAACACCGTTTCTCCACAAAGACTGAAACAAACTTTTTGATTGCAAAATGTGACTATGAATCCACGATGCACTGACAGAGTGGTGATGGAGAGTAAATTGTTTGTTAGCTTGGGTACAAATAGAACATCAGAGATAATAACGTCGTCATTTGAGTTGTCTTTGCTCCCTGGTCTGAACATTACTGAGCCTCTCCCCGCAGAATAAACTACCGCTCCATTTGCTACATGGATTGGGACTCGCCAAGAAATAAATGATTGTGGGAGGAACCATTTACGACGTGGTGTCATATGAGACGTGGCGCCCAGGTCTGTATTCCATCGGGTATCAGGTGGCGAAGAAGAATAAAGAGTGGATCAACAAACTGCTGCCTCGGCTTTTATTGCAGGCCCATCACAGCCAGGCTCCACCTTTGTGGCATTAGCTTTGGCCTCCTTTGCATCTTGCTTAGCTCTCTTGCACGTGCGAGATTTCTTTGACTTTGATGCATTATCGTCTTTCTTCAATTGCGTGCATGCTGTCTGCAGATTTGGGCACTCTTGCACCTTGTGTGCTCCATTGCAGAGATAGCATGTGATGGCACGTGCAGCTGCAGCAGCTATGGCAGCGGCGATTGTGGTAGCCTCTTCCTCTGCTGCTCGTCGTTGAGTTTCCTCTGTACAGAAGGCTTCAAGCACTGCCTCCTTAGTCAGGCTGTTCAGCATAAGGACCGAAGATATAAACGAGCCATATTCCTCACATGAGAGCGCACGTAGCATGGCCATAATGGATAATTTGTCATCAAGTACTTCGAGTCTGTAGACAGGAGTAGTCACGCCACCAGGACCTACAATTGGTGGAGGCCAAAGCATACGAATGTGCTGTATAGCACCTTTAACATGAGTGCAGAGGTCAGTCAGAGACTCGTCATCCCTCTTTTGGATGCTGAAAAGATCACTTAAAGAGTTGAAGCGAGCATTGGGAGCAGATTTGAAATGAATAGCTCTGAGCTTATCCCACATCTCCTTTGGTCTGTCGTGAATTGCATCCACGTGGATCTTGTTCCCTTCATCTAACCATTGGTATATTTCCCCAGCTGCTCTATCTTTCCTTAGCTGGTACAAACTCCACGCTGCGAAGGAAGTAGGGTTGCTGGGTTCAAGAAGGGGTGGGAGCTCTTCTCTAGTAACTATATGAGCTCCACCAACCGACATCAATCGTCCATACATAGACTTTTTCCATTTGGTGTATTTAATTGTACCGGGTTTCAACATTGGTGATCGGGAGCCATGGGTGACATTGTCCATGTATTATAGTGGTTGTCATGGAGATGTCTGTGAGTGTAACCGTCAGAGAAGTGAGTTTCCTTGTGAGTAGAGCGAGAATGTTGTCAATCTTCCTTGTCAGAATCTGTGGCACGGGGCCCATAACCTGTTGCAGTTGAATGCACTAAGTATTCACAGACTGAGAACACTAAAGAGACTGGATGTTTCGTGTTCAGTAGAGTTAAAACTAAAGTAGATTAAAGTACTACGTACCTGGATGTTCCGTGTTCAGTAGAGTTAAAACTAAAGAACATGAGAACACCTAGGGTGAAAATAATTAACTGGTCACGTGGACCTTACTGTGTGTGCTCCTGCATATGGCCTCAACAGTCTGGCCATCAGACTGGGGGTGGTAGGCAATGGAGGTGTGGAGTTTAACATGGAGCAGACGATACAGTTCTCTAGTAAACTCTGCCACAAACTGAGGCCTGTGGTCTGAGATGTAGGCATCAGACAGCCCATGGAGTTTCCAGACATGCTTCCGGTACAGGTTAGCAGCTCCCATAACAGAGCAGGTGGTGTGTGTTGGAATGAAGTGAGCACACTTGCCGCAAATATCTACTACCACCATGATTGCATCGTATCCATGAGCATCTGGTAACTCAACAATGAAGTCTACTGAGGCCATGCTCCAATGCTCAGCTGGAATAGGCAAAGGATGAAGTTGTCCCATGGGAGGCTGACAACGAGGTTTAGTTTGAAGGCAGAGGTCACAGGTAGAGGTGTAGGAGCCAATATACTGTGACATTTGAGGCCACCAGTAATTCCGAGAAACCAATTCCAATGTTTTCCACCTGCCAGGATGGCCGGCAATCCAAGAATTGTGATGCTGTTCAACAATCCGCCTCCGGAGGTCAGGTAGGTTGGGTACATAAATGCCCTCCTGGAAGGTGAGGAGACCATTCTCCAAAGACCACTTGTCAGTGCAAACTGACTTCACTCCAGCTCTCTTCTGCGCATGCAGGGCCAGAGCAGCCTTGGCTACCAGGTCTTCTTGAGCACCCTCTTGGTTACCTTGGCAGATGTTTTGAAGGATGCTTGCTTCTTCTCTCTGGCCAACTACACCTTCTAGAGCACGGATAGCAAAGAGCTCTGGCTTTAGGAGTACAATATTGTCATTGTCACTAGCTTCAGAACCATGATCAGCTCGTCTAGAAAGCGCATCTGGCTTGCTCATGCTTTGCCCAGGTTTGTGGTGCAATGAAAAGTCAAAGTTGGCCAGATACAAGGACCATCGAGCCTGTCAGCGGTTAAGTTTCTTAGCCATCCAAAAGTACTCTAAGTTCTTGTGATCAGTCCACACCTCAAACTTATGCCTAGCACCCTCAAGGAAATATCGCCACTCCTCAAATGACTGAATGATAGCCAACATCCCCTTGTTATGGATCTCATAATTGCGCTACACGGCATTGAGACTCTTGGAGTAGAAAGCCACAGGATGCCACTTACCGTTCTCCTTTGACTGCTGAGAGAGAACGGCTCCAGTAGCAAAATCTGAGCTATCGGCTTCCACCCGGAAGGGAGAGTCATCATCTGGGAATAGGAGAACAGGCTTTGAAGTGACTGCCTGTTTGAGGGCATCAAAGGCAGTCTGCTGTGTCACATCCCAGTGCCAGGGAGTGTCCTTAGTAGTGAGATCAAAGAGGGGCCAGGCATAGTGTGAGAAATCCTGAATGAACCTCTGGTAGAAGTTGGTGAAGCCCAGGAAGGCCTGAACCTCCTTCTTGTTCTTGGGCTCTGGCCACTCTACCACACCAGCTACTTTGACTGGGTCCATCTCAGTCATTCCATGGGAA
>QLOM01000504.1:0-10603 GCA_003313785.1 Termitomyces sp. MG148
TTTGATTGATCCATTGTTTGCGAGGACGAGACCACGCCACCAGCTCGAATTTGTTGTGGACGATGTTACGGTGCTACAGGATGTACTGAAGTTGACATTCTCGTTCCTCGACCGGACGCAGGCACAGATCAATTTCGTGGAGAGGAAACGGATAGAGGGGTTCCTGAGGTCCTTTGTGCCGTTATTTTTCATGCTGGACCCGGTGGCGTTCAATACGTGCTTCACGGTGGTACAGGAGGTGTTCGATAGCGATATGAGCGATGATGTGGGGAGCACTGTAGATGATGTCGAGATATCATCGATGACGAGTGGGAGCACGAGGAGGAATCAACGGAAAGGCGGGAATATGTCGGGAGGAGATTTGAGAAAGAAGTTGTTGAAAAGCGAGCAAGTCAAGGCGACAAACCGAAAGACGAGAGCGCAAGAGGCGGCTTCTCCTATCGTATCAAGGTTGGCGTCGCCTGTTCTAACCGAGGAAGATCCGAGAGTAGATCCATTGGCGCAGATGAGGAAGTTGTCGAGGAAGAATATATTCTTCACGAATACTACCTTCTATGCACTTTTGCGGTTGATCGAGGTATGGTCATCCTTCAGGGCGTCTTCATTGCTTGACTGATATACGTCTTCAGGTATTGTATTCCCGTCTCAGCCTCTTCAAATCTATTGGAGCTAGACTAGCCGCAGCTGGGCCTTCTCGTTACAACCCTGTGGCGCAGGAACTTCAACTGCCTCCCGCGATCGACGTGATGATTCTTGGTGATCGAGCCGGTAAGGCGGAGCATTACTATGATTTGTTTTTGGAGTCGGTCGAACGGCTGTTCGACAACGAGATCGAGCAGCACGTGTTTGAAGACCAGATGAGGGGTATGTTCGGCACCAAGGTAAATTCATTGTTCCAGATGTTGGTTTCTACAGCTTATGTCTGGTAAACAGGAGGCATACAAGTCTTTCACTGTTGATAAGGTCATCGGGGCGATTATCAAGCAGGTTCAAGCTGTCTTTGCAGATCCCAAAAGCCAAGACATCTTGGAGATCCTCAAGAAGGAAAGATCTCTTGTCTCACCGACAACTCAAGATCAGATCAATAGTAGAAGGAATGCTGAAAAAGTCCTGGGACCCGATGAAAATCTATTCCGAATTGATTGGGTAAGTGACAGCGTTTGGACCGACAACACCTTTATAATACCCATTTTAGCTTCCTGAATCCCGTACTATGACTGTACAACTTATCGGCAAGGATGATTCGAGTTTTGATGATTCTGAAGTCTTGACGGGCAGGTGGCAAACATACATTGACTCCTATGTTTCGGTCAGCAGTCTATCGTGCCGTCCGTGAATTCAATGCCTAACAGACTGTATGATGAACAGCACGACACCACGGAAGGTGTCTCTTCTTCAAAAGTCAGGTCTCCCTTTCTGCGCAGGTCAGTTAATTTATCATTCCAACCTTTTGATGGACACATACTGAAGATATCTTGTGTTAAGGAATTTGCCCCCGGCTATTCGAGAAGTACCGCCGAACTGCATCTCGCAAGACGGTCTTGAGATCAAGATATGTGTGCGAACCTATCGGTTGTTTTTCGTCTCGAAAACGGAAGATTTCATGTGGAAGATTTTGACTAGGGATGAGACGAAGAAGGCGATGGAGCATTTGAGAAGGCGGGAAAAGCTTAGGAAGAAGTGGTTAGAGCAAGCTAACCAGCCACTGTAGTCGGAGGGGAATGAGGTGATGATCTGGTGTTTGTTCTTTCATTTATCAACTTCTGTAATCATATAAGTATAATACCAGAGGGAGACTGTGATCTAGAAGAGTCTCCGGCTTACTATCCAGCGTACCGCCATCCGTTGTCCGTGTATCAGGAGTGCCCTTCAACGCGTTCTAGATGAAGACGTTAAGCCGAAAGGACAATTTCGACGACTACCATCCGTTCAACCTTGAAGGCCTTTTGAACAAGGCCTGGTTTAGTGGTTTTATAGACCGCATTCCCTCAGTAAGAGTCGTTTTAGTTATCACCCACAGTCAATTGTCTCATCTCTGGCTAGAAAGGCTATGCAAAGCGCTTTCAGAGCAAGTCTTTCTATCCTAAGCTCTTCCAATGGATTCAGAGCTAGTAAGTCATTGATGTTGTGTAACTTAAGCTACATAACATGCTTTCTGAACTGCTAGCCTCGACAAGTCGGCCTGTGCACAGCCTCCATTTAAAAGTCGCATTTGGGTATTTTTGTTCACATAGTCCAAGCTTTGCATGCAATGTGTATGTATTACTCTACGCTGCAGCATTCCAACTTAGATGACAGAATTTTATAGACAACCTGGCATCCTCACGACGACATACACTCGATATACTTATGTGGACGTGACAACGAGCTCAATTCATATCTATATAAGTATTCTACTTCTTGCAGTGTGCACAAACTGTCACGCGGTACCAGGACCTCGGACACAGAGGGAAGATCCAATCAGATTTGAGTTTGCATTTCCTAGTGGACAACGGTCGTCCTAGCCTATCCATACTTCTTTGTCATCGGCCGCTAACCCAAAGAAGGCAGATCTGGGTAAATTCAAACTCAGACTTTTCCCAGCGAAGCGTAACCCTCGCCATTGATCTGTCTGGTACTTGTGCACAAGCCCTTATCAGGCCGCTAAAAACAGTCTGGAGCTCTCTCCTTATTTTTTTGAAGCTCACAAAGACAGTCTTCATTCCTTGTACTCATGCGTACCAGTGAGCAATGCTGCGGACAGTCGCATCAGTGATCTCGAATGTCCACCACCACTAAATGAAGCTTGACAAGCGAAAGATATCTCCGGCAACCTCACAGCATTCACAGCATCCTCTCCGTTCTCCGAGTAGTTTGTATCCCATGCTATTGGCACTTCAGCAACCTGATGATCAAGTTGAACAAGACATATGTGTCCCTGTCTGATTGATTGGTCCACTCAGCTCAAGCTACGATGTTCGCCCCTCGTAATTCGCGTCCATCAGACTTTAGGACGAAGACTTTGCATAGGCATGAGGTTGGTATATCACTTCTCGTCACATACAAAGTGCCAATCCCCGACTTTTTTATCCAGCCCCCTCGAAAGAATGTCGAGAAGACACAAAACAAGGCACCCCTCAAATCACTACGCTGTTCGACTGTTGGGTACCAAGAGCCAACAGGGAGTCTTACAACAACGTCTATCGAACACATGGTATCAATCTTTGAGAACACAGCTATGATTGAAGCATTCCGTCCATGCAAGATCTGGAACGATTATATTCTTGTTCTAGGCAAGAGTAATAATTTAGTTGGCATAATTACATCAACAGACATAGTCTATCGTGTTCGCTCCCTTTCTCCCGTGTCCACGGAGTCATCTGATTTGTGAATCTTAGGTTATTGCCTATGGTCTTGACCCCCGTTCCACCAGCGCCGCCCAAATTATGACCCAAAATCCAGTAGTGGCCCGCGATTCCGTCGATTCCAAGGATGCCTTGAGGTTGATGATTTCACACAAAATCAAACATCTGGTATTTTCTTTCTTTGTCCTGAGATTTTCTAGTTATACTGAAATTCTTTGAGCCTATTTGTGATCAGAATGGGAAGGTTTTACGCATGCTCCATCTCACAGATGTCTTCAAAGAACATTTCGAGAACACTTGCAATAAACTGGACGCCTCAGAAACCTTGTATAACACGGTTATTTCTGCCAAAGCAGCACTTGGGACAAGTCAATCACTTGGGCAGATGATCGACTCTGCTGTGGAACTTGTTAAACAGTCATCTATGCCTGATTTCAGCACAATCGTTGCCGACCAAGGACGGCCTATTTCTGTTGGCCCTCAATACACTGTGCGTCGAGTTGCTCAAATTATGAAGTACCAGCATGCTTCAACTGTGTGCATTGTGGACCATGGCATCTCTGATCAGAGTGACATTCGTTCCTCACGACAAATATTGGGATTATGTACTCTGAAGGACATTGCTTTTCATTTTATCGAATGCGGTACAGTCGGCTCGAAGAGTTGTGTTAGCAGAGCCATGAAGAACAATCTTTTGAGAGTTAACTCATCGATAAGCTTTCACCAAATAACCAAGAAGATGCTTAGTATGCAGCTTTGATCTTCTTTTTCACTCAATGTTGACATTTAACCCTTTGACAGGTGAGGGTTCTTCAGAAACTCTGGTTGAAAATATGGAAGGCATGCCTTGCATTGTCAACATGTTTACAATGTCCACTGCCATAATTTGCCAAAGAGATCGGCATCCTCGTAATCATATGAATGCAAACTTTCATCGTAACTCGAGAATGACAGGAACCAAAAGAACTGCGAGTATCGCAAACGTCCTGTCACCGTTGCCAGAGAATAACTCGAGTCCTCCACGTCTGGAACAGACGGAACCCGTTGGCAGTGGTCCTACGGTGACTATGGTTGACTCCGAGGTACATGCCAGACATTCTTCAGTTGCCACCAAGAACAATGCCCCCTGCACTCATGAGGCGCCACCAGAATATACTCCTAGATTCAGTCCACAGATGGAAATTAATACTGTACAACACTCATTACTAGCGTACCCTCTTCGAGGTCTTCAAACATTATTGGATTTGAAGAAGCATTATGATATGTTCTGTAGTTATCTGTCACCAAAAGATAGGTCTCTGGGTATGTCAACGTTTGTTTCATGGTACTTTTTCTACTTATCAAATCTTATTTACCTAGCACACCAAAACCAATCAACCGCACAACACAAAATCTCTACACTCAATAGTGTTCAGTTTTTTGAGCTCTCAACTGATATTTATGATGAGTTGCTGCGCCGTCAAAAGGCATGGCAGGATGAATATGCAAGTAGGCTATTGTTATTCTATTTGTGTGATATCTACAAATGCAATCTTTGAACAGCACCATTTCTTCCTCCTCAATACAGCTTTGATCCTATGCGAAATCAGCATCGACAAAAGTTATCTTCATTATTACCTTCTCACTTCCAAAACCTTGTTAAAGAGATTTACAACGAGCTATACCAAGAACATCCAGCTCTACAAGAGGATTTTATAAAAGTGCACTCCTTCATTGTAAGCAAAAGATGCTCTTGCCCTATGCTAGTTTATAATTATCTACCTAAGGTGACTATTGCAAGATTAGCCGATATTCTTTCAGATATATCCCAGTATAGACGCTTGCTTGGCATTCGTACTCGGAAAGCAAAGCAACTTCTAGATTTTTTTCAGTCTGTTTGTCTTTTTTACCTATCTCAACTAGTCTCCTTATACTTTTTTGACAAAAATAATAGGTTTTAGATATGCCTGGCTTACCTTTCGAACTCTGGCGTAACTTTCTCGTTGCAATGCAACGCCTCTCTCAATGTTCCGGCTTATATCCGACATGTTATGACTTGAAAGCAATTGAGCTGATAGGAAATCACCCTATAACATCTGGTGGATTTGCGGATATTTACAAGGGGTGTCATCATGGACAGACCGTTTGTCTTAAGGTCATTAGGATGTATCAGACTTCGCACCTGCAACTATTCTTTAAGGTATGCAACTTTTTTCCTAGCGCAGCCATGGTTACCGATTGTCCATCAAAGCGGATTTCTCTAGAAGCGATCCTTTGGGGTCAATTAAAGCACCCTAACATCCTTCCATTCTATGGGGTATATTACTTAAACAACCGCCATTGTCTTGTATCACCATGGTTGGATCAAGACATCATCTGCTTCTTGAGCAACAATCCAGACGCTAATCGTAGGTTTCTGGTGATTAATTCTAAACTGCTTTCAGGAAGCCCGACCTCTGATTGATCATAATGCTATTAGGTTTCAGATGTAGCATCTGGTGTAAAATTCTTACATTCACGGGAAATAGTTCATGGTGATCTCAAAGGAGTCCGTTTCTCGCCGATTTTCCGCCATATGCTATACTTAACTACTGGCTTCAGGCTAATATTCTCGTTGACAAGTTCCAAAGGGCGACCATAGCTGATTTTGGTCTTTCCGCTGTCTCTGATTCCAATATTCTGCATTGGGCATCACATTCTAGTGCTGCATCAAAGGGTGGTTCTGTCCGCTGGCAAGCTCCTGAGTTATTCGACTACATCAACGACGAAGCGATCCATAATTCCAAGGCATCTGATGTATATGCTTTCTCTTGTGTAGCATACGAAGTATGTTGATTTGTCTCCAGTGGTCAAAATATTTATCTCATGCAGATATATACTGAGAAGCTTCCCTTCTTTGAACTGGGAAGGCTGGAGGCGACAGTCCTACTTAACGTTAAAGCCGGAGTTCGTCCATCTTGTCCCACAGATTTGAGCCCGGCTTGGTGGCCGATGAGACTGACTAGGTCATTCTGGAGGCTTATGGAGTCCTGTTGGCGTCCCAACCCGGAGGAGCGGCCAAGCATTGATATTGTCTGTGTTCATGCAGACCTGAAAGGGTTGGACACTAGACATGTTCACAATGTTGACACCATTTTATCCTCTGATGCTCAGCCTTCGGTGTCTACTAGGTGGAACCCTCCATCATTTCAAGCTATTCAGGAAATTCTGAATGATTTAGAGCATGTGAAAAGTGAAACACTAGCTGAAGCCAAATCGACATAAATCGATATCTCAAATGGATGCTTTTCCGTTGTGTTGTTATACAAAGGTATTGATGATTAATGTCGTTGGCTTGATTTCCTATGGTGCGCCGGACTTTGACGGTGCCACAACACAATACTTTTTTGTGTCGGGTCAGGTACTACAGTCTTCTTCCCATACGATGAACAAAGATACTTTTACATTTTCACTCGCATATACTAGGTCACTCATAGGTAGAACCCTCAATCTTCATCTTCCCAACACCCTCAGTCTCCCTAACAATCTGTAGAAGCATTTAACTACCGCTCAGCGCTCAGGTTGTATTTGCATGATCTTTGGAATTTGAAGCCTCACGCTTGGTGGGGTAGGTCGATTGCGGATCAATATGTCTGTCGGCCGATGGACTGGGACGTGTGAGGACGCCCTCCTGGTGGAAGACATACCTGGGTCCGGTTCGAGCGAGAAGTAGAGAGATTGGTTGTCGGCCCGAGAAGCGTCTACGACCTGTGAACTGCCAGGACCCCGGGAAAGGTGATGGGAGTTAAAGATCAAGAAGCCACACCTCATCATAAATATGGAGGACCTCACGAACCAACCCTTTCGCTCATTTCACACTACATTGTTACGTTGGGGACAATGCGGGTAGGAAAGCATATATACTACGTAATATATATATACTTCCTCAGTTGATCACTTGAACATTGCACTTACTGTATTTTAGATCACATAATTACGTTGTCTGCGTATATCCGGTCACATGGCCCAGATTCCAACTTGGAAACCGTCAAATTCTGAAGTCGTGACAATGGATCAGGCACACTTCCGGTGGGGCTGTGTCGGATCGTAACACTGTTGAGTACTTCTGCATTATCAAAGGGCAGCATAACAAACAGCATAACAGAGCTTTTTTCTTGTTGGCTTCGAACTTTTTGCCCTTGGACCTTGGCCACCGCCTACCTTACCTAGACGCAAAGCCAAAAACGGACACATTCTCACACGAGAAGTAAGGTCCTGATAGCATGTGCGCAGTCGACTACTACGCTGTATATAGCGATGGGTAATGAATAGGTCTACTGAGAACCTCCTTGGATCATGGCCCACCTCACCCCACTGTTTATCGGTGGCGAAGAAAAACTTTCTGCATCTACTTTCGATGTCATCAATCCTGCTTCTGGTCTCGTAATAGGCAAGTCTGCAAATGCTTCTCGCGAAGACTGCCAGGCTGCAGCCGATGATGCCGCAAGAGCATTTCAAACATGGGAGCACTCCACTATAGCTGAGCGCCGAAACATTGTTCTCAAGGCTGCAGAACTTGTAGTCGCAGATAAATACAAGAACAAAATCCTGGAGGCGATTCAAACGGAGACAGCTGCGTCTCCGACATGGTGTACCTATAATTGGACTGCTACTACCAATAATCTGCGTACCTCAATTGGGTTTCTTGGAGAATTGCATGGGCAAATTCTGCCTTCCATCATTCCTGATGGAAAGCTTGAGGTTCACCGAAGGGCAATCGGTGTTATGTACGTATGTTTTCTTCTCGCTCATGCTGATTTCCCTTCCACTTAACAGGCGTTCACAGTTTGTCAATCGCACCCTGGAATGCGCCCGTAACACTCTCGCTCAGAGCAGTTCTGATTCCAATCATCTGTGGTAACACTGTCGTGCTCAAGTCCTCCGAGTATAGTCCTCGTAGTCAGGCTGTAGTCGTCGAGCTTCTCCATGAAGCAGGACTGCCTCCTGGTGTACTAAACTATATATCTGTCTCTCGTGAGGACGCTCCTGCTCGTACTGGGGAGCTCATTGCGCACCCTGCAGTGCGCAAGATCACCGTATGTATGATCAAACAATGACGCTTTTACCTTATCTTCACTGCTTTACGGCCAGTTTACTGGAAGCGACCGCGTTGGCCGCATCGTTGCAATAGAGGCTGCGAGGCATCTGAAACCCTGCATTCTTGAACTTGGTGGAAAGGCGCCTGTAATTGTGAGTTGAAATTAGTTCGTTCTGCATTAGTGGACTGAGAGTACTTAGGTGTTGAATGATGCCAACGTAGAAGCAGCAGCGCGAGGTATTGTCAGTGGTGCCTTCGCGCATTCCGGTCAGGTTTGCATGTCCTCGGAACGTGTCATAGTCCAGACTCGCGTCTCCACCCTTCTTATTGGGGCAATAATTAGTTTGTGCAAAGATCTTGATGGGAGGATCGGTCCGTTGTTCACCCAGGGTTCCGCTGACAATGTGGTAAGCATGGTGAAAGAGGCAGTGGAAGGAGGCGCAGAACTCTTGGTGGGCAACTTGAAAGGGGAGGGCGCAACTGTGTTACCGCATCTAGTGAAACTTGAATATAAGGGACGTGAAACAGGAAGAGGCCTAAGGATGTGGGAGAAGGAATCATTTGGCCCAGGTACGTGGACTCCGTAGCATCAAGTTTTGAAGCAACCATTAATATTTGCTATTGCTGCTTGCAGTGGTGGTATTCGTGATTGTCGACACTGTGGATGAAGCCGTCGAACTCGCAAACGCGTCGGAATATTCCCTTACTGCAGGTGTATGGTCAAATGATGTATATATGGCGCAACATGTAGCTACGCGGGTGCGGTCAGGTGTGCATCTTTTCTACTTGACTGACTCATCATCGTTACTCACTTCTGCCGTGATAGGTTACGTCAATGTTAATGGTTCCACGGTCCATGCCGAACCGTTAGCGGGCGTACGCGGGTTAGGGTAAGCCATGGATTCTCCGTCAAAATCATGGACACTGACTCCCTTTAGTGGTGCATCTGGTTATGGGAGATTCGATATCGACGCATTTACTGATCTCAGGGTGATTGTCTCTCATTCGCGTGTTCCAGGCGATTGAAACAGTAAAACCCGACCTTTTTAATTGCGAACCTCCCATCGCATTCGGAGTTTAGTCTTCTTAACTGTTTCGTGATTCTCCGAGAGCATTACAAGTATACAAGATATGATTACAATGTCGTGAGGCTATTACAAGGAATAATGTTCCTGAAAAACCATTGAATAACTGTTCGGCTGCTGGATGAGAATGACTAACTCGTAGTGCGCTTCCCTTCAGTTGTAACCACGGAACAACAAGAAGAAATAGACCAGTGACAACCCTAGAAGTTCCGTCTATCAAAGTACTTTCTTTTTCTTTTAAGGATCTTACTCACGCTGCTTCCACACCAAATGTCTGAAGAGCACCGTTCTTTGCAGCCCATGGGACTTGGAAATATGCGACGGCAAACCCTGAATAAAATCTCATCAAATCCGACCTCACGAATCAAAATGCTTCCTACCGCCAAGAGTGCGGGCCAGGTTAATAAGAGCACTAACTTCACCCTGGGAAAGGTAAGATAATTGTGGACACATTCGCTAACAAAATGCACGGACCTGGTGTCTTGGGAAACAATCGTTGAGGTACGCATACGCAGCGACTGTGTTAATCATGATGGCAAGCTCCGAAATGCCCCAGCCCATGATGATGGCACCCACGCCTAAGTGTTTCTCGAAAGACGCACCGAGCACCAAAAATCCGCAGATGAAGAGCGGTATAGCAACATAACATGCCCTTCTCGTCCCTATGTAAATCTCTCATACAGGGAAGTGTGATGTGGTTCTTACCAGAGACGGCTTTCAGCCTCGAATACTCCCTTATTGCGACGGATGCTGACGTTCATAATCCAGTCATTCATATAACGGCCTGTGAGTTCACCAATGATAACAGATACCTAAAGTCAACGTGAAATGATCAAAACGTGAAAAATCATATCTATTCATACGATGGGGGTTGCGTAGAGACCTGAAATGATCAATGGGCTAAATGCGTAGCCAACTGGTGGAGCCTCCCCAAGAAAAACAGCGTTAGTCACCTTAATTCAAGCCGTCAGTTGCTCGAATCAATAAACCATAGATTCATAGAAATTGAACTGACGTTGATGCCGATGCCAAATCCAAAAATTGCGCCCTATATGCGAGCGCAAAGTCAGTCGGGACTCACGATACTAAAACTATGGAATGACCTCGAAGATGAGGGT
>QLOM01000505.1:0-23622 GCA_003313785.1 Termitomyces sp. MG148
AGATGATGCACTACTTGTCCCAAAAGCTACTGTCAGACTTTTATCTATCAGCTCAATGACAAAGAAAGCTAGTATCTTTACAACTTTCAGTGACGTCAAAGCAACACTATTTAAGAAAGACACAAAGAAGTTAGTTGCAAGCGGAACACTGATTCTTATGCAAAACTTGTATTCATTGAACCTTCAGAACAAATCTGCATTTGCAATCCATTCATCACTCACCATTACAACATGGCACTGCCACCTAGACCATGCTAATTACCAGACAATCATTGAGATGGCAAAATCTGGAATGATTCAAGGTATGCTCTCCACCTTCTCTACCAAACCTCCAAAATGTGATGAGTGTATCCTTGGCAAGCAGGCAAGGACTATATATGGGTAGCCTTGACTGGAAAACAAGACATAACTTCACACACTGAACATAATTATATCATGAATATAGTCAATGACTACACAAACAAACCATGGTCCATACCATTGAGGCTGAAGAGCAATGCTTTGGAGAACTAAAAGCATGGATCCTAGCATGACAGGTCAAAATGGGACTCAAAGTGGGGATCTTATAGTCAGGAAATGACTCTAAGATTATTGCTAAGGAAAATGAGACATGGTTCCATTCACAAGGTATAACAACTCAGCATGGCATGGTATACACTTCAGCACACATGGGGCATGTTGAACGGATGCATTGGACCCTTATGGGAAAAAGCATTGTGATGTGCCTGTATGCAAAATGCCCACCATTTCTGTGGGATGAGTTTTACTGGCTCACCTTCATGGAAAAACAAAAACGTCAGCTGTGAACAATGTTACTCCTGACAAATTGTGGTATGAACAATGGCCAAACTATTCATACATCCATGAAATTGGTTGCCATGTATTTGTCCTGATTCTTGGTAAACATAATCTATGAGCAATCTATTGAGTGTGTATTGATTGGTTACAACCCAAAAGCCAAAGCATATAGGTGTTATGACCAAGCTTCAAAGCAAGTCTATGGCACGTACCATGTGAAGTTTGTCAAACACCATGACAATGGCAACAGTGACAACAATACTCCTTACTTGACACTTCTGGACCCTCCAACTATACCAACAATTGAGGCTATATCAAGGAAAGCCATGGATCAGCCATTTATCATTCCTGATGACAACAACAAACCCAAAAGAATATCTTCACCTTCAGATATACCTGCTGATCCTGTTCCTATTGTTGAACAAGTAGTTGAGGAGAACAAGCCAGCACAGGAGCTCCCATGCAGATCTATGCTGATTCCAATACCAACAACCAAGAGTAAACTCAATGATGCACCAGACAAGAGTGCAACAAGCAGTAAGGGGTCCAAGGAGTCAGCAGAACAAATACAAGCAACAAAAGTGGAGCACCAACAAGCCATAGAGGAGCTCTACTATGGTGGGAATGGCATCAACTAACAGGAAGTAGTAGATGAGAATGTCAACTTAGATCAACTACTGGTGACACTAAATGTAATCAAAGACAAACCAATTATCAACGCTGGCAATCTGGATCCTGAGGTACTAAGGACATGGAGCCAAGCTAAGCTGAGTCATGATGCATTGAGATGGAAGGCAGCATATGAGGATGAACTTAGATCCCTGAAGGAAATGGGGGTTTACAAACTCATACCAAGGGATGAAGTGCCTGTGGGTCACAGAATCCACCATGGTTGACCTGTATTTGCTCTTAAACAAAATAAAAAAGAACACATTGTACATTTTAAGGTGTGGCATGTTCTTGAAGGTTTCAATCAGATATATGGAAAAGAATACACTAAGACCACCTCACTGACTGCATGCACAGAATCCTGGAGCATATTCCTTCACCTAGCAGCAGCACAGGGCTGGGATGCAATGCAGATTGATGTTAAAACAGCTTTCCTGTATGGTGTATTGCCCAAAGGGGAAACAACTTACATGGAACAATCCAAAGACTTCGAGGAACCAGGAAAAGAGAACCATGTATGCAAACTCAAGAGAGGGCTCTATAGAATGAAACAAGCTGGCAGAATTTGGAATAGGACACTCAATGAGAACATGGTCACAAAGTGGGGTTTCACACTTGCCTGTGAGTCCTGCATGTATTACAAGAAGTCTGATCAAGGAATAGTCATTGCGCTATCCATGTTGATAACTTCTTGTCCATTGCAAGTTCCAAAGAGGCAAACGCTTGTTTCAAGTCCCAGTTGCAAGAAGCTTGGATGATCTTGGACACACCAAGACAACTTGTGGGGATTGCAATAGACTGGGATAGAGAGAACCATGCAGTTTACCTTTCCCAAATGCCTATCATTGACAGATTGATCTCTCAGTTTGGACAGCAGGATGCACACCCTCTTTTTTTGCCAATGGAACCTGGCCTGAAGCTGTGTCAGGTGGATTACTCAAAATTAGACCAGAAGGAACGTGACAACATAGCCAAGATCTCCTACCAAAAACTGGTCAGAGGCCTAATCTGGTTAGCTATATCCTCTAGACCTGACATACAGTATGCTGTTCAGCAGCTCAGTCAGTACTTTGACTCTTACTCTGTAATGCACTGGACTGCAGCAATCCAGATCCTTTGTTACTTGAAGGGCATGAGAGACATAAGACTGCGTCTGGGTGGATCCTCTCTTATCTTGTTAGCTGGCTTTACTGATTCTGACTGGGCTAATTGTCTTGACACTCAATGGAGTGTTGGAGGGTATGCTTGGTCCCTGGGTTCTGGGGTTATCTCATGGGCTTCATGCAAACAGAAAACGGTGGCAGCATCTTCTTGCAAGGCAGAGTATATGGCAGCATTTGAGGCAGTGCAAGAATGCATTTTGCTATCAACACTCCTCCATGTGATTGGCTACGGTATACAAGATGCAACAGCTATTATGTGCAACAATAATGCCATGATAAACCTGTCAGAAGACCCACTGCTGCACTCTCAAGTCAAGCACATCGACATCAAGTATCACTTCTTATGTGAGCAGGCAGAGTTGAAGGAACTTGTCATGAAATACATTAATACAAAGGACAATATTGCGGACTTATTTACTAAACCTCTCCCCTTACCACAATTCCCCTGGCTTTGACAAATCCTTGGGTTATCCTAGCCACGATTCCTTGCAAGGAGGAGCCCATAATGCCACTTACGGTGAGGAGGAATGTTGGATGCCAGTGGTACAATATAAGCGGTACAATATAATATGACCCAAAAAGGGTTGAATGACATTAATTTACTCACCCTGATACAACTCGAATAGATATATATTTACAGACCACAATCTATGTCATCCTCAGTCAAGTATACGAGACTGAGGGTGAGTACAATACATACTTACATACAACTTTCACTTACAACCTCTCCTACCATAGTGCTTACTTGTGTGCTATAGGTAGGATTAATATATGAGTCAAGTATATGAGACTGAGGTACTTACTTGTGTGCTATATGTTTAGGTTGTAACATTATGTCAGATGTCTGATCTATGGTACAGTGTGTGTGTGTGTGTGTGTGTGTGAATCGTCGCGTGGTGCGCTTGATTTTCAAGGTTGGTATATGGTACAGTAAGTGTTATGTTTGTATTGTGTATGTATTAAATAAATAGCTCACCCTCAGTCTGAAGTGGCGTTGGCTGTTCAGTGCTGACAATGGTATGTGAGATATGTGTGAAATATTGAAAAGGTCAGCACAGGTGCCTTGTGCTGCAGATCACAACACTTTAGACCTGTCTTTCAGGAAAGGTAGAACATCAAGCTTTGTAAGGATACCTTTGATCGCTTTGTGGCCCTAAAAGCATATATCTAGACTGTTTTAGTCATTTCAGAATCTGAAACTTGGAATCAATAAACGCTCATAGTTACACTATGTAAAAGGTGTTCTGGGATCCTCAAGTGTGGTTGGTCATTAGCCTCAGATCATGATCCTTTGTCTGCAAAAGAATGTCGTAGTCGCATACCATGGAGGCATGCTCAGGTTTGCGTGTGTGGCACATATGTCGAAGATTGCGCCGAATGACTTCATCTTCAATTCATAATTGCGCCACCCACTCCGCTTATCTCAAACATATGAAATCACTGCGAAACTCGTATGTCTCATTACATGGTAATAGATGCATATAGTCTTGACAACATACTGGAGTTTGAGTCATCTCTTGACCCTCAAACTCCAGGTGTGTTTACGTCTAGTTATACTTACTAAACAATATAATCTCTTGACCCTGATTGAAAGGTATAGTGGCGATCAATCCTGTTGTGCCCTTGATATAGATAACAACAGTACTGACGCTGGACACCACCAAAATAAAAAGTTGGTTAGTGCGTTGCAACAGTTCTAAGGGTAAAAAGAACATACGACACCTGCAGGTCTATTCCGTGAGAAACCTTACGCAACCACAGGACGCAGACACGTGGGATCGGCCGAGTTCATTCTGTCAAAAAGACAGCTCTCTGAGATCCCTTGTTCACATCAAAGTTCAGCCCTAGTTCGTGCCTCCAATCTCCGGCGGGAGAAGCGACTTACAGGATGACGTGTCTCGAGTTTGGCTGAAGCCGAGAAAAAATAGCCAAATAAATGAAGAGCATATCGCAGTCGAACATGGACCTTACTCGGCGAAAAGCCGACAAGAGCACGCATAAGGTAACTACATAACTTTTGAGGACACTCCGCCGGTCACGTTAACGGGACCGCTGGATCTTGACGTTGACACTCTGCTTCCTTCGTCGGGTAATCAACTCGGGACGGGCGCACCTCACCTACGTTGGTACACAGAGACGTTTGCATGTCAACGACGTACGAAGACTTCCGCCTTCGCAAATTTTGACAATGCCAATTCGGGCTATATAAGGACCTTAAGAATGAGAAGCAAAGGAACTATTCTTGATAGTCGTTTCTTGAAAGGGTGGTAAAGATGTTCACATCTGCCTCGGTTTAGAAACCGACCTTTCGTATTTTCCACTTTGAATAACACCGAAGACAGCGGATAACATTGGATAATTAATTGATCCATGTATATGCAACGCGTACATATCCTTGAAGAACTAAGGTTCAAACAAGTTTAGAGAACTAAATACAAGTTGAACTCACAAGACCTATCTCTAAATTTTGTTGTTCCCTCCATCTCTTCTTTCATTCGTGGCTGCTCCTGGAACAGCTCTGCCTCTCGAACGTTGGTCCAACGTGCGTCTCGCACAGGGTCGTCATCTCGTTTATTACCACACCACTTTGAGGGGACTGTGGGGAAGTTGCGAAAATCAGTCCTTATCAGGAAACAAGCACAGGGAAAGAAATAACACTGTATGTGCACAAGGAGGACATGGGACAGTCCCCGCAGATAGCTGAAAGGAAAAGATAGCACAATTAGCCTAGAAATGGATTGGAGTAACAAAGAGCTTGCCCTACAGAAGCACATACAACAAAAAAAGCAGTCGGCATCCATATAGGAAAGACGAACGAGAATGTTTATTCCTTCAAATGACTGGTTAATAGATTGGAGGAGAAGCGAGGAGGGCAATCTTTTAGGACTTGGATGTCATTCTTAAGGTCTGCGGATGCGTGATCCGATCTGTATCGGAAAACCGATACCGTGCTAGTTGTTAAGCTGACCTTGCTCTCCCCCACTATGACACTTCCTAAAAAGGAAAAAAGAACACGATCACATGTAGTTATCCACGCTTGTTATTGCAGTTAACATACCGTCGTGTTTTGTACCCTTCCTCATGAGCCAGTCCTCTCCAAAGATCTGCTCCAAGCCATGGTGCCGCCACATAGTTTCTGAGTCTTCAAGATACAAGTTCTGTGATTCCTGCCGAGAAACTGACAGAAAAAATCAGCAAGCATCACGTATGAAAAAGAGTGAAGCTAGTAGGACAAAACGAAGGAGATGTGGATTCTGACATAGAGGATGACAGTAATGATGATGATAATAATGTAGGTGTTGTACATATTGAAAGTAGACAACTCAAACTTGATGAAAATAGCCTATTGAGATTTACACTGATGCCAAAAGCTTTTTCAACAGTTTGCAATCGGACTTCAAGAAGAGGAGGTTACAAGATCATGGATAATACAGACATTACAAAAAAAGAACGCGTCAAGATGGTTGCACATGAGATATGGCAGATGACATATCGATTTACATGAGAGAAACTATCATGAATAGATGTAAAAGCTTTCCTGTCAACAGAGTAAGAGACAATAAATCCTGAAAGCTAGATCAACTGCTAGTAGATAGTGGGTGCTTCCAAGAGCTACCATCATGGCAAAAAGGCTTCAAGCGAATCTGGCAAAGACTTGGAAAAAGAAGCCAATAACTGAGCCGATGAACGAAGGCTACAAACCTGATACCAAAAAGTGGGTGTGCAGCTGTCCTTCCTTTGCCATCAGCCACTTCCTTCTGTGCAAGCATCTTGTACAAGCTGTCCACTCAGTTCCTGCAGTCTTCTTCCTTGATGTCAAACGATGGTGTGCAACACCATTCTGGAAACACCAAAGTTTAAAGTCTATTTTCAAGAACAATAGCAAATTGGAACCAAGTGAAAATAGTGAGGACCAAGTTGATGATGGTAACAGTGGAGATTCTGAGGGAGATGATGATGAATCTGAGGGAGAGATTATAGACACACGCCCAGAGAAAGACAACAACAGACTTACGTTTGAAGAAACAATGGAGGAAAACTATCCTTGACTTTGCAAAAGGACTTGAATACCAGATCCAATTCCGTGATCACAGGATGCTACAAACATTGGAGCGTGATGGATCATTGTTTCTGCGTCTTGCGCATGCATGCCTTGTCAAGGAGAAGCAGATGCAGTTGACAAGAGGGAAAACCTTGTCCACGTGGGACAAGTCAACACTTGGTGCAATGTACTATTGGTCTAGACCCAGTGCTTCAGATGAGAGCTCATGAATAAAGGCATAGAGACAGCTGGGCAATGTCGAATGGATTCAATATCAATTATTTTATCTGCGTGATCTGTATTATGTAAGTTTTGCAAGGTCATGGGATGTCATAGTGGGGGAGAGCAAGGGCACTTCAGTTGTTATTGGCATGGTGACCTGTACATCAGAGTCCACTTTATAATGGTAACACTTGCCTACGCATCCGCTTTTCCATTATTTTGGGATTCTATCTCCAGCATGGTCAGTAAGCCTGGCATACATCAGCAAAGTCTGATTGGCTAGCTCAAGCTAGAGTCCTCTGGAGTACTCTGTCTACTGACCTCCAGAGCCACAGCACTCCAGACAAGGTATATTGCTGTCTAGTGCTGTCTAGTACTGCACAGAGTTTGTATATCTGTTTAGAACTGTCCATCAGCATCCAGTCAAAATCAGCAATAACTAGTCATATAGATTGTCATGGTTTATTCACTTCATATGCATACTAAAGACATGGAAACCAAATCATGTTACTGAAAGTCAGTAAATACACAATTCTAGTGTATACTATCTCAGCTCAAAGGTGTGTACTACTGTGAATTGGACAATGGTGATTGACTTAGCCTAATGTATGATGGGTTAGGATAGAATATGGGGAAAATCATCAAAAACTCCACTCACCAGTGAGGAGAACAGAGACACAGATCCATAAATTGATAGTTTTACAAAGTAACAAGTCCATGGGGCTAGAACAAACATCCTGTTAATAGAAATTCAAGACTGGGAGTAAATGACACTGAAAAAGCCAGGTCAAAATTTATGAAAATAGAAATAGAAAAGACGTACAAGGATTTGATCACTAGTGAATCTGAATTCACAAATTAATATGAGTTATAATGAAGAAAATGACACTGAGGAAACCAGACCTATAAAGGAAGGGCAGGAGGGTATAAGATAGCAATTGAAGATAATGGGAGTGAGTTATGAACAAAGTTCAAGTTGGAAATTACCTTTTAAATAAGTTGAACATCATAGCACATGCACATTGGGGCAGACATCTACCAACTTCAAAAGGAAAATTATATCAGAACAATTTAGTTTCAAAATATGCCAAACCACATGCTGGTATGTAGATTTGAAGGTGAATAAAGCTTCAAGCTTTGAAGAGACTACATAGATGTACATGAGCCAAACCAATGATATTAGATCAACAGTCATGTGAAAGTCACTTGACCGTGTTTTTTACCAGTACAAAACATGGTTGACTCAGAAGACACATCTTTCTTTTACAAAACCTGGAAAAAAATAATAGTATACTACTCTATCAATGGCTAGCTATCAGCTAGCTATGGCTAGATAGTACTAGACAGCTCTGGACAGAGGGATGCTTGCTAGTTCATTCTGTTGATGACTGTCAAACTAGGGACTACTGGAGCCAAAATCAGAGTTTGCTGATGTAGCAACAAACACCTGTTGGGAGGCAACTATAGCTTCAAATTATCTAACTGGAAGGGCACATTGAATGATGTGATGTGAGACTGTTGAGTGTTGGAATCCAAACTAGGTACACAGACAAGGGCAAGGCAAACACCTAAACATGACAACATAAGTTCCTCAGTCTTGTATAGCACTGAACTGTACCTAAACATGACAACATAAGTTCTAGATACATGGTTAGTGAAGTGTATGTGTGGTATATGCATGTGAGTCTCACTCTCAGTCTTGTGTAACACTGAACTGAGGGTTTTGTATTGCAGATCTGTGTATATAAGGGATTTAGTATATTATCAGGGTCACGGCGCAGACATATAGTTTGTCAGGGTCATGGCGTAGTCAATGGTTTGTGGTATATTGGTCTGCACCATTCTAACACTCCTCCTTACCATGAACCAATGTCAAAGGACTTGACAACGTATGACTGAGAATGTCATAAAATCATCATACAAGCATAATTACTTCGTCATTTGGTATGTTATCAATTGGAGTGCTTATTTCATTGTTGTGTCATTGAATTATATTTGATTCAATCCATGTCTTATATTATATGTTATAAGGCCCCTTTTCCTGAAGTTTGAGACATCTTTCTTGTCCAAATTTCAGGTGGGTCACACTATTCTTACATGTAACATTTACTAAATACTACATCTTTCTTGTCTGAACTTCAGTTTGAACCTCAGAGTGAATTACTACTACTGCGCAATACATCATGCTTCGACAACCAACCCATATCTCCTCCTCGCATGAAGTTGTGGCTGCATTAGGCAATACCCAATATCTATGGCTTTGGTAATGCTTTTGTGAACATATCCGCAACGTGGTCCTTGGTGTTGATGTATTTTATAGTGATATTGCCTGATTGAGCTCGTTCCCAAATGAAATATTGAAGTGTTTCACCCTTGCATGAGCTATTGGGTCTTCAGATAGTATGATCTCAGCTTTGTTGTCACAGAATAGGGTGGTCGGTTTTGTTGTAAAATCCCAGCCACTCGCTTTTGTCAACGCTCTAAGCTAAATACATTCTTGTGTAAGCAAGTTGCTTACAATGTGACATGATCAAGGACAGGGATTGGATTGACAATGACATAGGGGGACAAAGGAACTCTAAATAGGAAATGTATATATACTGGTCGTAGTCATAGATAGAGGGTGGAAATTTTTGTAATCATACTTTGTTCCATTTACGTTGTGTCATATCAGTGAAGTGGGATGCCAAGTGTTCTCTTACATCTTGAGTTGATTCATTCGTATGCATTCAGCTTTGCAGGAAGAGGTAGCCACTGTTTTTTGCTTTCTGACTGACCAGAATATTGCACCTGAGCCCGGCAACCATGTGTATCTACTTGTGCTTCTCCGAGTGTCCGGACAATTTGCCCAGTCAGCATCAGTGAAGCCTTGCAGGATTATTGGTCCTCCTCCAAGTCTGAGCTTGAGATCTCTAGTTTCTTTCAAATAACAAACTGAGTGGATACCTTGACAAAGCATGCTGTATTATTGCGCAGTGTAGTTTAACTTATTCACGATCTGAAGTTCAAACAGAAAAGATATTTATTCATTTTAAGTAAGTAAAGTAAAAATACAAATAAGTAAATGCACCTGAAGTTCAAACAAAAAAGATGTTTGAACTTCAGGAATAGTGGGTCTATATAACCCTTTTCTACTAAGACATTTGTGTCATAAGTCAGTGTGATTACCATGTAGTGACAAAACAATGAGGCTAGTCTCCAATACATTATGTATTGTATGATGAGCTTGATGACATTCTGAGTCATATGTCATCAAAACCTTCGACACTCCCACTCGATGAGACTTTAGAATGTTGAATACCAAGTTTTTCCCGATAAATTTCAAATGATGTTTTTGGGAGGGCTTTTGTAAAGATATTGGCCAGAACGTCCTTTGTAGATACGTATTTTAGTTTGACTGTTCCACACCCAATATGATCCCGTATAAAATGGTAACAAATATTAATATATTTGGCATGTGAATGTCCAACAGGATTCTTTGACAAGGCAATACTGCCTGTACTGTCTGTATGCATGACAGTGGCCTCAGCTTGAGGAAAGTCAAACTCAGCAAGCAAGTTTCTGAGCCAAATTACTTTGCGAGGTGTTGGAAGAAGCAATGTACTCTGCTTCCACTGACAAAGTGGCAATGACACTCTGCTTCTTAGAAGACCAAGGAATAATGCTTCCATGCAAGTCAAAGCACCAGCCACTAATAGACTTTCTGTTATAGTTGTCGGGTGCTCAGCTAGCATCACTCCATCCCACAAGTCTGACAGCTCAATTCTCTAAGTTTCCAAGTTTGAGAGTTAGATTTCTCATGGCTTTTAAGTATCTCAAGATTCTTTTGCAGGCTTTGAGGTGTGGGATTCCAGGATTCCCAGTGAATTGGGCAACAAGTCCAACCAAAAATTGAATATCGGGCCTTGTTTGGGTGGCATAGAACAAAGATTCAACAAGTGACAGATAATTGGTGTTTTTTGCATAAGATTTGTATTCCAACATTTTCTTTTCCAAATTAGGAGACTGAAGTGTGGATAGATTGTGATTTATGACCATAGGAGTGAATACCAGAGCACATGAAGTCATTTCAAATTGTTCTTAAACAGAATCAATATAAGAAGTTTGATTCATATGAATGATATGGTTGATACGATTGCAAGTGATTTGAATGCCTAGAATATAGTGCAATTCACCAAGATTGGTAATATCAAAGTTATTTGATAATTCCTCTTTGAAGGATATGATCTTGGAAATTCCCTTGCTGGCAATTGCCATGTTGTCAACATAGATCAAGACCAAGAGAACAATTCTACCCTCAGATCAAAAGACATATAAGCAGTCATCGGAACAAGTTTGTTTGAAACCAAGATTAATTAGAGCATTATGAAGCCGTTCTTTCTATTTATGTCTAGCTTGTTTGAGCCCATGAATAGCTTTTAATAATTTCCAATATTTTTGTTTTCCTATTCCCTCTGGTGATTGCATGTAGATCTCTTCATCTAGATCTCCCTCGAGGTAAGCTCCAATCACACCAATTTGATGGATCTTGAGATCAAGGGAAGCAGCAAGCATGAGGAAAATCCAGAGTCGTAAACTTGGCTACTGAAGAAAATGTCTTGTCAAAATCAATGCCAGGAATCTGGGAGAAACCCTGAGCTACAATGCAAGCTTTGTACTTAGCGTGATTGCCGTTCTCATCCAGCTCTTCTTTCAGAACCACCTTGCTCCCAATAGCTTGTTTTCCATCAGGTAAGTTGTTGACTTCTTTGAACACGTTCTTATCAACTAATTGTTAGTATTTGGCTTGTATAGCGTCCTTCCATTCATTTGCCTGGGAAGTCTTCATTGCTTGATCCACTGAAGGTCTAGAAACAGCCACAAAAGCTACGTGATCAAAAGTCTTGTCAGTTCATCTTGACGGTATTGTTTAGGCACATGGCATTCTTGCATAGACAGCTCCCACCTAGGCAGATTGTCCAATTTCAACAATTTTTGAGGAGCTGTGGGAGTTTCTAGAGGTGGCAAGGGCTGTATGGGAGTAGAAGGATGTGAAAGAGAAGGATATTGCAATTCTCTGGAAGAAGGAGATCTACATTCTTGTTCTGAAGATTCCACAGGTTCAAGGCTTTCTTTGACTTTGACTTCTAAGGATGGAGAGGGAATGAAAACCGTATGAGGTGAATCAGTTGCAGGATAAAGAGCAGTATCAATCATGCTATTGATGTCTGCCACAGAAGAGTGAGTAAGACCTATGTCAAAATTTGCGAGCTCACTAGGTGAGTCATCTTTGTGGAATTGCACATCACACAAGGTTATAAGTTTGCCATTCTCAAGGTCTTCAAGTCAATAACTCTTGGTCTCATCTGCCCACCAACCAAGCATTTGAACACAGACAGCTCTGGACTCTAACTTACTACGTCAAACTTCTTTAGGGACATGAGCCCAACCGAGGGAACCAAAGACGCAAAGGTGTGATAGATCAGGCTTGTGATCACTATTGTTCCACTTGACAATGGGAATTTTTTCTTGAAGAGCTGACATTGGAGTAAGGGTGCAAGTGTATATGGCATACATAAATGGCATACATAAATGCCTTGCCCCAGTATTGTAAGTCCATTTTGGCGCCATGTAACATGCATCTAACCATTTCTATTATCACTGCAATACTTTGTTCAGCAATGCTGTTTTGCTGAGGATGATATGGATTAGTGGTTTTGTGTTTTATGCCGTTGTGCAAACAGAATTTTTCCATGGCAGAATTGATGAATTTTATTCTATTATTGGTGCGTAAAATCTTGACTAGTTTACTGCCTTGTTTTTCAAACTTTGCAACAACATTTTGAATTATTTCAGTTACTTCATCTTTAGTCTTAAGGAGACATCCAACCAGAAACCAACAACTGGCTTTGATAACAAGCAGTGCATATAGATATCCATCCCATGTAGCCACACTCATTAGACCTGTCAAGTCCATGACCAAGAGCTCATTCTTATCATATTTTGTTGCTGGCTTCAAGTAACAGAGGATGAACAGCCTTGCCCTGAGCACAGCCACTGCACAGACAATCAAATTCATGGAGTAATTTGATATTTATGCTGGTTACTAATTGATTGTCCATCATAGATTTGATCATGCATGGATTGATGTGCACCAAGTGGCAATGCCAGAGTCTCATAGCCAATTCATTTGCAATAAATGCAAGTTGACCGTTCATGTCACCTAACAACATGGTTTTGATCCAATATAGGGTGCCAGATGAACCAATAAGATTTGCTTGAAAGTATTTGTGGTTGTTTCAATAAACAGAGATGCCAAAGAGTAGTCCTTTTATTGTGGCTCCAGCACGTTGCAATACTCCAAGACTAATAAGATTTGCTCCTAGAGTAGGAATGTGCAATACTTTATGGAGTGTGACATTGTTGGTTCCACCAGGTAAATTGGTCCTGAAACCAATGTTTCTGATGCCTGCAACAGGTAACTGATTTAGACCTCCAACAGATACGTGTTGGAATTTGACCTCTTGGTATTCCAAGAAATAATGAGGATCGGACACCATATGACAGGAAGCAGCATTGTTGAGCAGTAGACCAGTTGGCATCCCATTGTAAGTGGCCATTAGAACCTTGCCAATTTCACAACTTTGACTTTTAGAGTCATTTACTGCCAAATTAGCAATACCTTTAGACTTTTTTAGTTTCAGGCACTTAGGACTCCAGTGTCCTTTCTTGCTGCAATTGTCATAGATGTTGTCAGGCTTGAGTTCATATTTGGTCTTCTGCTTATTCTTAGCTGTCTTTGTCTCAGATTTGCTCCCACTCAAAGCATTGTTCCCTTTGGTCACTAATGCAACAGTCTTTGGAGACAAATTATCTTTGTGAGCAACTTGTTCATATACTAGCATTAATTTGGTTGAGACGTTGTCTAACTTGAGAGCATTTCCTCGCATCAAAAGATTTTGTTTGACAACCTCCCATGCCGCAGAATGAGGTAGGGAAAGCAGAATGGCATTGATGATATTATGATCATTTATGCCATAATTAGCTTCAATAAAACGTCGCCAAATATTGTAGTAAAATCCGATATGGTTAGATAGTTGGTACCGTTTAGTTTTGCAAATTGTAAAGTATCAGAAACTGTTTCACTGACAGTGGGGCCCATAACTTGACAAAGCATGCTGTATTATTGCGCAGTGTAGTTTAACTTATTCATGATCTGAAGTTCAAACAGAAAAGATATTTATTTGTTTTAAGTAAGTAAAGTAAAGATACAAATAAGTAAATGCACCTGAAGTTCAAACAGAAAAGATGTTTGAACTTCAGGAATAGGGGGTCTATATAGCCCTTTTCTATTAAGACATTTGCGTCATAAGTTACCACGTAGTGATGAAACAATGAGGTTAGTCTCCAATACATTATGTATTGTATGACAAGCTTGATGACATTCTGAGTCATATGTCGTCAAAACCTTCAACATACCTGCACTCCAGTGTGTCCTGTCATAATTGTCTAGGAACTAGGATAATTGCTGGACCGCATATGCAATATCAGGCCTTGTGGCAATGGCAATGTATAACAGACATCCCACTAGTGTCAAGAGACCAGTCTCCGGACCGTGTCCAACCCTATTCCAAGCTTAGTCCAACAATATGCCTATTCTTAGCAGATCTGACCAGCTGCTCGGCCCACCCTTTCTCTTTCCATTTTGTAATAGTCAGCCTTGATGAGTCATATGCCCGGACCTTAGCATTGATTATTCTCCTTTACATACCGGGGCCTGATTAGTAAACAGTATTAGTAATAGCACAGCCACTGATGTAGTATATATAGGCAGCCTGTGGATAGAATATCCCCAGACTGAACAATAGCAGTGTTCTTCTGGCCTATCCACTGAACTGACCATAAGCTTATCTAGCACTATCCAACCCTCTGTTAGCCTTGCTTGCCTCTTGTCTGGCTCCTGCCCACCTCTGTGCTTGCTTGACTCTCGCTTGCCCCTTGCATTGCCAACTCTGTGGAAGGAGTTCCGCAGACGTCAAGCATTCCCCTTACAACTAGTGATTGATATGGCAGTCGAGCAATGTTATCCTTTTCTTTCTGAGTCTGGGTCTCTTTTCTGGGATGTCTGAGCAGTCTCCTACCTTGATGGTTTTGTCTGGAAGCTCTGGGTCTGGCATGGGTAAAAACTCTCCCTCACGTCCCTCTTCCTGGCTGGAGTCTCCTCTGCTGTCTGTTGTCCTTGTAGAAGGCCTCTTTATGAGGGAATACCAGAGGCAGAGGGTCTAGCAGGTTGAGATCCGCAAATGGAAGGTATCCTGTTAGGGAACTTCCATTTTTAGAACCCCAGAGTTCTCCGGAGATTTCCAGGGATCTCTGGGATGCTTCCATGCCTTCTGAGAAGTACTGCATAGTCATTTCCATGCCTCTGCCACCCACACTGATGCGCTGCACCGCAGCAAAGAAATCCTTAGACCTGTTCTCTTTGGATTTCCCTCTGCAAAGTGATTAGTTATATTTCCTATCATACTATACTGTTTTAATAAACTTCGGATTTTCCTTTGCTAGTTGTGTGACTTAGCTGCAACCTCCAAAGGTCACCTGTAAGGGGAACGCTTAACGTCTGCGGAACTCCTTCCACAGAGCCAGCAAGCACTGGTGACAAGTGGGAGTCGAGTGGGCGTAGAAGCAGGCAAGAGTCAAGCAAGGGACCAGCAAGGCTAACCGAGCGGTCAGACGTCGCTAGAGAGCTTACAGTAGGTTCAGTGTGTAGGCCAGAAGAACACTGCTATTGTTTAGCCTGGGGATATTCTATCCACAGGCTGCCTATATATACTACATTGGTGGCTGTGCTATTACTAATACTGTTTACTAATTGGGCCCCGGTATGTAAAAGAGTATGACTAACAATAATCGATGCTGAGTAAGGTCCATGCATATGACTCATCAAGGCTGACTACTAAGAGACGGAAGGGGAAAGGGTGGGCCAAGCGGCCAGTCGGATCTGCTAGGAATAGGCATATCATCAGACTAAGCTCGGAGTAGAGTTGGACATAGTTCGGAGGCCAGTCCCCTGACATCACCCTTACAACAGAACAAATCTCCCAATCCTAGTCTAGAAGCCCCCTATAGCTGCCAAACTTCTTCTGGATCCTATCTGTTGCTTCTCCACTAGGCTTAAGCACCAAAGTTATCTATGTCTCAGCCAACCGCTTCAGAAGCTCTCTTAGACACCACAGCCTCCAGCGAGGAAGCCTGGACCTGACCTGCCTGCTCCATCTAGAAATGCAGATGCAACTTACCTAAGCCTCCTTTATCCAGCACACCACTGAACTCACCCACCTCCACCAAACTACCAAAACCATCTCTGACTCCTGCATGCTCCTTGAACGCCTTGCTCCAGCAGCAGCTAACCCTTTGCTGCCTACCCTGCCAGTGCAATGCCCTCATGCCATGCAATTCCTTCTCCCAGCATGAAAGCACTCCAACATCCCACACCCAGCAATCCCCAACATGTACAATGGTGACTGTGCATCTGGAGAATGTTTTCTCCAATCCTGTGTCACTTACATCCAATTCTGCAGCAACAACTTTGTCTCCAACAAGCTGAACCTGTCCTATATAAAGTTGAGACATGCGACCACCTACACAATGAGGGTTTTTCAATGCTCTGGTGGCGTTGGAAGCTTTACGGACTGAGCCAAGTTCAAAAAGGAGTTCTCCAGACCTAGAGCTTCCAGATGAAGCCATTGAGGTAGGAGACCACATCTACGCCACCATGCTACAACTCCCACCAGTTGCAGAGGAGATCTGGGCTGGCCAGACCACTTTCCAGCAACTAGCCCAGGCCTTTGTAGTGAATTCCCCTCTCAGGGCCTTCCAAGATGTGGTCCCTGACCACCTGCATGACTTTGAGGATGTCTTCTCCGAGGCCTTGTTCAACTCCCTCCTGGAACACAAGCAGTGGAACCATGCCATCAAAATCCTGCCAGATTCAAAGCTGGCCAACTGCAAGGTTTATCCACTTGCACTCAAGGAGCAGGATGAACTCAACACGTTCCTTTGGGAGAATCTGGAGTCTGAATGAATCTGCCCCTCAAAGTCTCTGATAGCCTTGCTGGTGTTTGTCATCAAGAAGAAGGATGACTCCCTCCGGTTGGTCCAGGACTATTATGTACTCAATACAATGACTATCAAGAACCGCTACCTGCTTCCCCTCATCTCAGAACTGATCAACCACCTCTGGAGTGCATGCTACTTTACTAAGTTGGATGTCTACTGGGGCTACAACAACATGTGCATCCAGGAGAGAGATGAGTGGAAGGCAGCGTTCTAGACCAACCACAGGCTGTTTGAACCCCCGGTGATGTTCTTTGGACTCACCAACAGCCCCGACACCTTCCAGACTATGATGAACGACATATTCCAGGACCTCATTGCTGATGGCGTGGTCTGCGTGTATCTTGACAACATCTTCATCTACACCAAGACATTAGAGGAACATTGCTGGATCATGCAGGTAATCCTGGACTGTCTCCACCAACACCAGCTCTATCCCAAGCCAGAGAAGTGTGAGTTCAAGCAGACCTGCATTGAGTACTTCAGACTCATCATCTTTTATAGCATGGCAGAGATGGACCCGGTAAAGGTCGCTGGTGTTATGCAGTGGCCAAAACCCCAGAGCAAGAAAAAAGTACAGGCCTTCTTGGAGTTCACCAACTTCTACTAGTGGTTCATCCAGGACTTCTCCCATCACGCTTGCTCCCTCTTCAACCTCATCAAGAAGAACATTGCCTAGGCTTGGAGAGATGCCTTGAAGTCCACCATCACCTCTAAGCCCATTCTGCTTTTCTCCAACAATGATTGACCCTTCTGAGTCAAGGCAGACAGCCTCAACTTTGCCACCAGTGCAGTCCTCTCCCAGGAGTCCTTGGAAGATGGTAAGTGGCACCCTATTGCATTCTACTCCAAGAGCTTCAATGCTATGGAGCAGAACTACAAGATCTACGACAAGGAGATGCTTGCAATCATCTGGTTGTTGGAGGAGTGGTGCCACTTCCTGGAGGGGACCCAGCACAAATTTGAAGTCTGGATAGACCACAGAAACTTGGAGTACTTCTGAATGGCCAAGAAAGCTACCGTTGACAGGCCTGGTGGTTCCTGTACCTTGCCAACTTCAATTTTATGCTGCACCACAAGCCCAGTCAAAGCATGGAGAAGCCCAACACTCTCTCTTGGTGTGCTGACCATGGTTCTGGTGCAGAGAATAACAACAACATCACCCTCCTGCACTCAGAGCTATTTGCTATTTGCATGCTCAAAGGGGTGACAATTCAAGAAGACAAGGTCAACATACTCCAGGATATCTGCTGAGGTAACCGAGAGAGAGTGCAGGAGGACTTGGGTGCAAAGGCTGCATTGGCGCTATGCTTGGGACACCCCTCCAGTGCAAAATCCATATGCACCAACAAGTGAGGCCTGCAGGATGAACTCCTCACCTTCTGGGGACGCATCTATGTGCCAAACAACCCAGAGCTCTGGAGGCACATCATCAAACAGCACTACGACTCCTGTATCACCGAGCACTCCAGCTACTGGAAGACATTGGAGCTGGTCTCCCAGAACTATTGGTGGCCACAAATGTCACACTACATTGGGATGTACACTAGCACCTGCAACCTCTGCCTCTGGACAAAGTCTCACCAACACCCCCTGACCAGTCAGCTGCACTCCTTTCCCACACCTGCCGCATGCTGGAGCATGGCCTCCATTGATTTCATTGTAGAACTCCTGGATATGCACAGATATGACGCTATCATGGTTGTTGTGGACCACTACAATAAGCAAGCACACTTCATTCTGATGCATATGACCTGCTCTGCAATGGGCTCTGCCAACCTCTACCAGAAGAATGTCTGGAAACTCCACGGCCTCTCCAATGCCTATGTCTCTGACCAAGGTCCGCAGTTTGTAGCGGATTTCACCTGGGAGCTCTATCGCCTCCTGCATGTTAAGCTTCACACATCCACCACCTACCTCCCACAGTCCAATGGGCAGACCAAGCACATCAACCAGGAGCTAGAGCAGTATCTCTGGCTATTCTGCAACAAGCAACAAGATAACTGGGATGAACTCCTTCCCAAGGTGGAATTACAGTACAACAATCATGTCCACTCATCCATGCAGGTCTCCCTATTCTTCCTCAACACTGGCCAACACCCCCAGATGGGCTTCAAACCATGTATATGCCAATTGGAGAACAAGTCAGTCAATGACTTTGTTGACTACATGCAGAAGGCACAGAAAGAGGCTAAGGCCGCACTGACCAAAGCAAAGGATGACATGGCCCAGTACTATGATTGAGGACAGACTCTGGCTCCCCAGTACAAGCCCAGAGACCATGTCTACCTAGACGCCTCTAACATCGCAACCACTCAACCCTTGCAGAAGCTCTTGCACTAGCAACTGGGACTATATGTAGTCGAGTGTCAGGTAGGGCTCCTTGCTTACCAGCTCCAGTTGCCCATAGGTATGCGTTGACTGCACCCAGTCTTCAACGTGGTCAAGCTCTTGTCTGCCCCAAACAATACCATCCCTAGCCAACAAGCTCTCCCTCTGCCACCTTCTGTCCTTACCAACAACAAAGCGGAGTACGAAGTGGAGAAGATCCTGGACAGCCACCTATTCCAATGTAAGCTACAGTACAAGGTCAAGTGGAAGGACTACGGTATCAAGGACAACTTCTGGGAACCCACTAAAAATGTTCATGTGCCCACTCTCATCCAAGACTTCCACTATGACCACCTTAGAGCACCCCAAGTCATTCATGGCCTCTACCCCTATTTCCCTGATGGACCGCGCCGTTCACAATCTGTTCTACCTGGTGCATTGAGATGCCGCACTCTAGAGGGAGGGTGATGTCAGGGGACTTCCATTTTCAGAACTTTCTTTTTTGGAACTCCAGAGTTCTCTGGAGATTTCCAGAGATCTTCAGAACGCTCCTCTGCCTTCCAAGAAGTACTGCATAGTTGTTCCCATGCCTCTGCCACCTGCACTGATGCGCCGTGCTATGGCAGAGGAATCCTTAGACTTGTTTTCTTTGAATTTCCCTCTTCCAGGTGATTAATTATATTTCCTGTCATATTATACTGTTCTAGTAAACTCTGGATTTCCCTCTGCCAGTTGTATGACTTAGCTGCAACCTCTGGAAGTTGCCCTTACATATCCCACCTGACATGCCTGAATAGCTGTGTATTCCCGCTTTATGGTGCACTGCTCCTTCTTCACTTTGTCCATGCAGGTGGCGCAATACCAGGGGCACCAACTCATGCAGATTTCTTCCAGGGCCTAGTCAATCTCTGGGTTGTGCTTTCGGAGCCAGGAAAACCCCAGAATCATCCCCTGCTTGCCAATGCTCATGACTACAAAGGTGGTGCACTCTGTGTAGGACTTGTAGCACAGAATAAGGTCCACCATGGACTTGATGGATTCCGCTTTGTTACAAGTGCCGTCAATATTGTACACTGGAATGGGGGACAGGAGGGACCAAGTAGTGAGTTAGTGCCGCTCTACGTAGCTATATCCACAAAGAGTCCTGTCTGTCATGACCCGCCAATCCCACATCCAACTCTGGGACTTCAAACCCACCCCCATACTTCCGGAGGTCCCAGAAGACAACCTCCCACCAGCCCATAAGCCGGATCCGATTCCCTGCCAGCGACCATAGATGCCACTGCTAATCACCTTGGCTATCAACCTCATCAACCCAGATACTATCCACCACTTCTGGGAAGTTACACAACTTCCCCTTTACAGATTTTGACTCTTTTCCTGTCCTGGCCTTGTTTCTAGCAACACTCCAGATTCATCTCTCTGTATCTCTCTAAGTCCCAGTCCAACTCTATCTAATCTCGCCTTGCTGCTTGGCTTGAATTGTAGAGTCCATAACCTTCCTTGCCTCATTTCCTTTAATTGACATTGCCCCCTGGACTTATCCAGAACCCCGCGCACTTGCCTCCCATCTCATGGTTTGCCCTGGAGATCCTTTAAACGCCCACGCCCATCCTAGAGCATAATGTTTTACCCCCGGAGCTCTCGTAGGTCCCAGAATTGTACACCGGAGCTATTGTGTCTTCTTATAAGGGTCTTGCCCAGTAGACTGAGCCCCCATGGTCAGCAAAACCTGACACTGTTGCTCCAGAGTCCAGGAGAGCAGCTATGCTCTAAGTCTGCTGTGTATTGGTGGTTTTGATCTTCACATTCATCCGGAGCAAGTTTGGTAATGGGGTGGATGCAATGATGTAGTGGTGGAGGAGACAGCACTCCCAGGCAGGAGTGTACACCCAGGAAGGAGTTGGGGAGGGCTCAGGAGAGCCATTGGGTACATCAGGGGTGGTGCTTATGATTGGGGGTACTGAGTTGTCAACAGAAGTTGTATTGATCTCTTCTACAGACAGACATGCAAACCAGTTAGCACTAGGAAACAGAGGTGTACTTTTCACCTGTTGCATCCCTAAAAACCCTCCTGCAGCTCCTCCAACTCTTCAGCAACAAGAGGGGAGGAAGTCCAATGTCCTCTCCCAGTGTGTCAACTACGGCTCTAGCACAGGGGACAATGACAACATCACTCTCCTGCACTCAGAGTTATTTGCCATTTACATGCTCAAAGAAAATCCATATGCACTGACAAGTGGAGCCTACAGGACAGACTCCTCACCTTCCAGGAACGCATCTACATACCAAACAACTTGGAGCTTCAGAGATGCATTGTCAAACAGCACCACAACTCCCGCATTGTCAGACACCCTGGTCAATAGAAAACACTGGTATCCCAGAACTACTGGTGGCTGCAAATGTCACACTACATAGAAACCTACACTAGCACCTGTGATCTCTGCCTCCAAACAAAGCCCCACCAATGCCCCCCAACTAATCAACTGCACTCTCTTCCCATGCCTGCTGCATGTTGGAGCTTGTGAAACTCCTGGACGTGCATGGATATGATGCTATCATGGTTTTGTGGACTTTTATGGTAAGCAAGCACACTTCATTCCAATGCATACAACTTGCTCTGCAATGAGCACCACCAACCTGTACCAGAAGAACATCTGGAAACTTCATGGCTTCTTTGACACCTACATCTCTGACCAGGGCCTGCAGTTCATGGTGGATTTCACCTGAGAACTCTACTGCCTCCTGCATGTTAAGCTCCACACATCCACTGCCTACCACCTGCAGTCTAACAAGCAGACTGAGCACGTCAACCAGGAGCTAGAACAGTACCTCTGGCTATTCTGCAACAAGTGGCAAAACAACTGGGACAAGCTCTTCTCTAAGGCAAAATTCCAGTACAACAACCATGTCCATGCATCCACACAGGTCTCTCCATTCTTCCTTGACACTGGCCAACAACCCTAGACAGGCTTCAAACTATATGTATGCCAATTAGAGAACAAGTTGGCCAACAACTTTGTTGACCACATGCAGAAGGCACAGGAGAAGGCAAAGGCTGCGCTAATCAAGGCAAAGGACAACATGGCCTGGTACTATGATTAAGAACGGACTCTGGCTCCTCAGTACAAGCCCCCAGGGATTGTGTTTACCTACTTAGACACCTCCAACATCATGACTACTCAGTCCTTGTAGAAGCTCTTGCATTGGCAGCTGAGACTGTAGGTGGTCAAGCACCAGGTGGGATCTCTTGCTTACCAACTCCAATTACCCATCAGCATGCGTCACCTGCACCCAGTCTTCAACATGGTCAAGCTCTTGCTCATCCTAGACAATCTCATCCCTGGTCAACAAGCTCCCCCCCACCACCTCTAGTCCTTGCCGGTGATGCAGCCACCTATTCCAACATAAACTATAGTACAAGGTCAAATGGAAGGGCTACAGTATTGAAGACAACTCCTGAGAACCTGCTGAGAACGTTCATGCACCTGCCCTCATCAGAGATTTTCACTGCAGCCACTCTAAGGCACCCCAAGTCATCTGCAGTCTTTACTCCATCTTCCTGACCAACCACACCATCTGCAATCTGTTCTATCCAGTGCATTGAGACATTGCACTCTAAGAAGAGAGTGATGTCAGGGGACTTTCTTTTCCAAAAATCCCAGAGTTCTCCAGCAATTCCCAGAGATCTCCAGGATACTCCCACACTCCCAGGAAGTACTGTACAGTTGTTCTCATGCCTCTGCCACCCATGCTGATGCACTGTGCCATGGCAGAGGGATCCTTAGACTTATTCTCTTTGGATTTTCCTCTGCCAGGTGATTAGTTGTATTTCCTGTTTGCTTGAAGCCTTTTTGCCATGATGGTAGCTCTTGGAAGTGCCCACTATCTACTAGCAGTTGATCTAGCTTTCAGGATTTATTGTCTCTTACTCTGTTGACAGGTAAGCTTTTACATCTATTCATGATAGTTTCTCTCATGTAAATCGATAGCCTGTCATCTGCCATATCTCATGTGCAACCATTTTGACGCATTCTTTTTTTGTAATGTCTGTATTATCCATGATCTTGTAACCTCCTCTTCTTGAAGTCCGATTGCAAACTGTTGAAAAAGCTTTTGGCATCAGTGTAAATCTCAATAGGCTATTTTCATCAAGTTTGAGTTGTCTGCTTTCAATATGTACAACACCTACATTATTATCATCATCATTACTGTCATCCTCTATGTCAGAATCCACATCTCTCCTTTGTTTTGTCCTACTAGCTTCACTCTTTTTCATACGTGATGCTTGCTGATTTTTTC
>QLOM01000506.1:0-10791 GCA_003313785.1 Termitomyces sp. MG148
CCCCCGGGTCAGCGGAACCTGACAGGAGCCCGTGCTTAGAGAAGACGTGCTTGACAAACAGCTTGGCAAAGTCCAGCACCTTGTTGGTGGTGCAGCAAGGAATGAAGATGGCTTGCTTGGTGAGTCTGCCTACCACGACGAGGATGGTGTTGTACCTATCAGACTCTGGCAATTCAATGATATGGTCGATGGAGATGAAGGACCAGGGTTGCTGGCCTACTGGGAGCAGTTTGAGGAGTCCAAATGGGCAATGGCATAGAACTTTGGCCTGGAGGCAGAGTTCACATGATTGGACATAATGGGTAATGTCCTTCTTCAGGCCTGGCCAGAAGTACGTACCTGTGATGAGTTGCATAGTCTTCCAAATTTCTGGATGTCTCCTTAGTTTGTGGTCATGATGCTAGCGAAGGACATCCATGCATAGGTTCTGGTGGTTGGAGACATATATCAGGCCATTGCAAAGAAGGAGCTTACTATCCAGGGATAGGGAGAAAGGCGAGAGGCCCAGAGACGCTTCTGCAGGGATAGAGGCAAGATTGGTGGAGTGTGATGAGGGATCAGACGTTTGTGACAGGGTATCCACAACGTTCGGGGGCCCATGAGCCTTGAAGTATGCATTGGGGAGCAATTTCCAGATCTGGTCAAGAAGGTCTTTGTTGTCCAAGAGCAGGGCAGACTGTAGGTGCTCCAGCAGAATAATGACTCACTTATTGAAGGCATTCCGCTTGACATCAAAAGACTTCTTTAAGTATACATCCAACCTCCATGTCAGAGCGTCAGGCTTTGCCCCCAGTAGTCTGGGACGGTAATGAATGATGAAGTCATACTCCAATAGGAGTTCTAACCATCTAGCCTGCTAACGGTTGAGATCTTTGGTGATAGTGAAGTACTGGAGGTTATTATGGTTGGAGTATACCCGGATCCGGTGTCTCATGCCCTCAAGGTACGCGTGCCACTGTTTGAACGCTTTGACAATAGCAAGGAGCTCTTTGTTGTAAATGCTGTAGTTCAGCTCCATGGCTATTATAGAACAGGCATAGAAAGCCATGGGTTAAAGCTCCTTGCCATCGGGGTCCTGCTGCAATAGGATCCCTGCAATAGCATAGTCAGAGGCATTGCACTTGAGGATCATTGGGAAGGAGGGGTTGTAATGGCGCAAGATGGGGGCAGACATAAATGCCTTCCTTAGGAGTTCAAAGATGTTCTGGCATTCAGAGTTCCAGTCCCAAGGAGCGTCCTTCTTGGTCAGGCAAGTCAGGCATTTGGTAATGCCTGAGTAGTTGTCAATGAACCGCTGGTAGAAGTTTGCAAAACCCAGGAAGGCCTGGAGCTCCTTGAGATTCCAGGGGCAAGGCCAATTGAGGATGGCTTCAACCTTGGTTGAATCTATGCAAACACTCTCCAGAGACACGATGACACCTAGGTACTTGACTTTGTTGATGTGGAAGGAGCACTTCTCCAGTTTTGCATGGAGATTATGCTCATGGGGACATTCTAAGACCTGTTGCACGTGCTCATGGCGTTTCTCAAGAGAGTTGGAGTAGATCAGGATATTGTCCAGGTACACTATCATGAAGACATTGCTCATGTTGTGGAAGATGTCATTCATGAAATATTGGAAGGTGGCGGGGGCGTTGGTCATTCTGAAGGGCATGACTAGGTACTCAAAAAGTCCATAGAATGTGCAGAATGCTGTCTTCTATTTGTGTCCCAGGGCGATGTGGACATTGTTGTATCCTGACCTAAAATCAATTTTTGTATAGACCTTAGCACTTCTGAGGTGGTCAACTAAATCCCCAATGAGTGGAATAGGGTACTGGTTCTTTTTTGTGATTCTGTTGAGTTCCTAGTAGTTGACGCAAAGCCTCAGGGAGCCATCCTTCTTTTTGACAAATAGAACAGGGGCTCCAGTGGAGGAGGTAGAAGGTCTAATGAAGTCCTTTCCGAGCATGTTGTCAATGTGTTCCTTCAACATGCACAGTTCCACCTCTGACATATTATAGATTTTCCCAAATGGCAGCGACGTGCCATTGTTCAGGTCAATCCGGCGATTGTAGAAGTGGTGGGGGGGCAGCTCCTGGGCACTGGTTTCAGAGAACATGTCAGCAAATTTATAGTACTTGGAGAAAACAACTTCTTGAAGGATCTGATCTTCTGATTTCTTCTCTGGGATAAGTACTTTGGCTCAGAGGTGTTCTTCAGAGAAAGAGGGAGTGATGTGGAGTTGGTAGGCTTGTACTCTTCTCTGAATAATCCAAGCAAACTGTCAGGGGACTCCTCATTTCTCCCTTCTTCTACTCCTTATTCTTTCATTCTTCCTCTATTTATTTCCCTATTTCTGCTGTCACTCTTTTACTTTACTGCTTCTATTCCTTTGACACTATCTATTGGTACTATTCTCAGCCCTTGAGGTGCTCTGGTTCTTTAGTTATCATTCAAACAAGTGTAGCCACCGCTTCCAGAGGCTTAGTCATCTCAAGGCTAGCCTCCAAATTACTAAGCAAGTCACATGAGACATGTGCATGACCTCTGGCAATGGCAATTTCTGAGTTTTTGATTATTTTCGGAGATTTTCCTTTTTTAGATTATAAATTTTATTGTGGCTTTTGTCATACTATACAGTTACTTTCCACGCTTCTGGAGCCTTGGAAGCGTCACTCCTGGCATAGGGAATCCCTAGACTTGTTCTCTTTGGATTTCCCTCTGCCAGGTGAGTAGTTATTGTTGTATTACTTATATATATTTTAATATACTTTGGATTTCCCTCTGCCAGCTGTGTAACTGAGCCATAGCCTCCAGAGGTTGCCCTTACAAATGTCGGTAATGTCCCAGGAGCACTCTGGGTCATTGGTGATGTCCAGGGAAGCACTGGGGATTGCCATGGTGTGACATAATGGCTGTGTTGGGGGTCTGACTGAGTTTGTTCTGGAGTTGGATGGTCGTAGGAGTGGTTGCTGGGGAATGCATTGAGGGTCCTGGGACTAGGGCTCAGGCCCGGGGGTTAGTCAGGCAGGTCATGACACGTGTGAGGGGATTGAGGCTAAGAAGGGATAGCTAAATGAAGAAGAAAGGTCAGGAAGGTGATGCGCCACTAATACATGATGCATTGGCAGAAGTGTCATGTGTGCATAGGAGAGGGGGTCAGATCAGGGGCAGAATTGACCCCAAACATGGGCCGAGGTCAGGGCATAAAAAAAAATGGTTGGGTTGTAGCACTCAAGCACTGCTGGCACTGAAAAGTATTTCCATTGGAAAAAGTGCAAAAGAAACCTGTTATACCACTTCCATGCTGTTTTTCCCCACCAAAATAGTTAGAAAAATTTTCACCTTTTTCTCAACTTTTTACCAATGAAAAATACTATCTTTGCTTTCGTCGTGCTGGTCTCAAGAACAAGAATTTTATTATTAGACATTGCGTCTAATCTTCTGTTTAATAGTTATGATATATATGTTAGGTTTTGAATTGGGCGAAAAAACCTTCTCAAGGTTTTTCCTGTCCCCTACGTGCAAGGAAACTGCTCACTGAGGAAAAGGAGGGAGAACAGGTGGGTCAGCTGTGATTCCCCTGTTGTTACAAGCTAGGAGGCCTCAACGCATTGTGTGCAGACGCACTTGCAATCCCCCTGGACCATCCTAGGGAGTGACTGAGAAAGGTGCACTCACCAACTTCAAGCTTTTACCTCCTGAACATGAGAGTGAGCCTTATGAAAGACTCATGGAGTGACGGTACTGCTTGCAGATAAAGAGCGAGGATCTGTTCATGCTTGGACAGATAGCCATAGAAGGCGTCGCTTGACCAAAGGCCGATGGCTTTCATAGCTTCGAAAGGAACCCCTCGTAACAGGTACTTGAGAGTTGTGCCAATCCGAAGGCCATGCCCTTGTAAAGGCTCTAGGTTGGCTGCTTTGGCAGCTTTTGCTAATACCTCCAGGAATTTCTTCTTGGTTAAAGGTGTTTTCTTCCCCTTTTTGTTCTTGTACGAGAATAAAGCTCCTTCACTTGGCGGTTTGTTGATGCTCAGGTGCTTCTCCAGGGCATCCTTGGGGTCTGATTTTCCTGCTTGAGGTGACCAGGATATGGCTTCTCCATGTACTGCCGTCTTTGTCCTTGGCAGGAAGAAGGCGGGTGTCACTAGCCCATCTCGGTTGGCAGAAGTAGTTACATTTGAGGGTTTTACATGAATGAGAGGATTGAATGCTGCCAGAGTGGGTACCGTGAGCTCTCCTAACCTGGCCGCTGAGTAGAAGCAAGTCGTAGCGCATGTGAACACCGCTATGTTAAGTGGATTGGGCACTGGTGAGTCTAGCTCTAACTGCCTGTGAATGGCTTCTAAGAAGGCTGGTGTGCAGGGAGCTTGCTTCTTCTTCTTTGAGGAGAGTGGAGCTAGACAATCTGCGGCTTTAAGCAGGGCCTGCATCCTATCTACTTTGATCTGCCAGGGAATGCAATGCAGCAGATGCCATGCTCTCAGCCCTGCTAGGAAGTTCTCTATGGCTGTCTTTGAGTAAGCTCCCACGATCGCAGCCATGAATGCTTCTAGAATGCTTCGCAATACTGGCGCTCAATCCCTCTCAGCAATATTTCTAAAATTGCAAAAGACATGGAATATCAGCAACCCTGTCCCATACGTCTCCTTAGTAGATTCGGCCCATGCTTTGTTCATTACCTCAAATACTCTTCTTTCATCTTCTTCTGTTAAAGATGTCTTGCTTCCTACTTCGGCTGGCTTCCAACACCTTAACCGATCTTGTGCTAGCACGTGCGGACGCAGTGGGGAGATTTCCAGCTCCAGACCTTTTGGGTAAGGCTTAGGTTTTTGCCGCAATCCTTGGCTTAATTCTCCTGGCAATTCTGCAAACAGTCTCTTACGCTTCCCTCCAGTACTCCTCGAAGGCAAGTAGCTCCTCTGTCTGTCTTCTCTCAAGGTCTTCTGGTTTGTTCCTCTGCTAACAATTAGCGTTCTCAGCTTCTCCTCCATATACTTCATGCTCCCGCTCTCTGCAGAGCTTGGCAGATGTGAGTAGGGTGTCAAAGTCAGTGATGAACTCTTCAAGCTGACTCGAGATTTGCAATGCCGGTAATAGCTGACTTGCTTCGGGGTATTGTCCGCGTGAGGGACCGTCGGCTGGATTAGACTTGCTCGGTACATATCTGGTGCGCCGTGACATTGTGCCACTTGTGTTTTGCATCAAACTTACTTGTCACGTACCTAGTGTGTATTGTGATGCCATGCTGCTCGCACTTTTTGTGGACACGCTTGAAGACATCATTGATTTGCCTATTCCTGCTTCTTCCAACCCACCATCCTTCGACGACCCCTTTGTTGTCCCCAAATACTTTGTAGTGCTTTCTCCTGCCTGCTTCTCGTATAATGTAGGCAACCAGAAACTCAAACCCCACCGCCTCTGCCCATCCAATATCTCTGCCGTCTGTTTTCCACCCCGGCAATAACCTCCACGCTCTCTACCTGACCCCAATAGTGACTGCAATTCCAATGGCTGAACTTGCATCTGAGAAAGCCTCGATGTCGAGCACTGACTGCGGCTCCAGAATTGCTCTTGCCACTGGTTGAGATAAAATTCTCCTCCACCAGAGTAGATCTTCCGGTGTTCTTCTTGGTGGTGTTCGTGGTTTGAAAGGACTGTCATGGAACAGCCCCATGAGGGTCTCCAAATTGGTGAGAAAAGCTCTGCCTGCTGGGACCACCAGGCAGGCATGCAGGAGCTTTCTGTACAGCTTCTGGACTTCTTCCAGAGTGTGTGTTTGCTTTTCCTCCCAACTGGCAATGGCCTGGAGATATTTTTCCCTTTTTGGAGTAGGGATACGTACTTGTCACAGTTTGATATCCCATTCGAAGCCAATATATGGCACAACTTTGCCAAATAGAATATCTTTTCCTCTTTCCCATGGGATGCCGAGTTCTTCAGAGATTGCATCAATGTCTTGCAATGCGTAGGAAAAGCTTCCATCAGCTTCTGATCTGGTTGACGCAGATGACAAGTCAACTAGAGGCTCAGCCATGTCCTCATCGAACTCATTCCACCGGTCTTTGGGGTTCTTTGCTCCTTGAAACCATAATCTTCCTCCCACTTGTCTCTCCCCTCCTTCTCTTGCAATGTCTTGTGCCCAACGCCTCCTATCTCTGTTATAAGTGTCCAGGAACTCTTGCCTGATCCTGAAGAACACGTGATTGTCAATCCATTTTGATACTGGTCCCATTCCATTAGCCCTAATGACTTGAGTACCCGCATCCCCCACTTCACCGTAGCAGCCGCAGCCTGATGCAAGCCCAAAGCAGTCCATCGTGTCAATTGCATAAGCATTCTCCCCAGGAAGCCTGACCATGAGCCCTGGCCATTGAGATGGCTCAATGGGAATATTTTGGTATGCTTCTTTAACATCTCAAATGGCCGCTTGCGATCCTGGTGATAGTCTAGCAATGAGTGAAAAGACCACTCTGAACGTTCCTCAGGTGCAAGGAAAGTTTGCGGCTTCAATTCTGCTGTTGATTGATTACACTCCGCGTGACAGCTTGTGTGGGAAGGACAAATTTTGGATAAGCCTGAACTTTCCTGGCTTATTCGACTTGGGAATGATGTGAAGCGGGGAGGTTTGGAATGGCCCGATGATCTTTTCCACCTGTGTCTGCGTGAATGGACCCAGGTATCGGCCTTTGGCCAGCTCTTCACGTACAATCTTCCAAAATTCTTCCTCCAGCTGCTTAATCGAATCTTTATTCTTTGGAGTCGATGTTTCCTCAATTTTGCTGATGCCAGCATCGAATCTCGACTCCAACTGTTCCACCAACCTTGGAAATCTATTTTTGATCTTTGCTTTCTTAATGTGCTTCTTCCATGCTTCTGGTTTGTAAGGGGTCGCAAACTTAAAGCGCTTGTGCGAGATGGCATCTCTAAGCTCCATGATCTCTGCTTCCACATCCCAAACACTCATGTTTGTGGTCATGGGAAAGGACTCTGCATCCCTTGGGCTTCTGCCAGTCGGTACAGATCTCTTTTCCCTCTGGGTTGACAAGTCTGTTGTTCTTGCTCCTCTGAACTCTGGCTTTTGGACCACTCCACAACGTTTGAGAATCGCATCTCCATAGCTTGTGTGAGTGCCGACCAAGGCAGACCACGCAGGCAGCGTTGGCGGTCCCCACCCTCTCAGTCGATGCGCCTGCGCGGTAACAAAAAAACTCCTCGCTTCTTTCTTCCTTCTTTGGTTTGGCAGAACAAAGTGACGGCTTATCTTTGCTGACTTCCAGCGATGGAGATCTTTTCCTTTTTCCCCTGCTGATACTAACTACTGCCGCTGACTCATTTTGCAATGCCGTCAGGTCTATGTGATGTCGATTCCATAAAATTTTATACATCCACACCAGAACAGTGTCCCAGAAGTGATTTTTGGATTAGCAAGCGAGAATGTTGCATGGTATAATATGGGATGAGATCCCAATTGGCAAGCGAGAATGTCACGTTTATTGCATGCAAGAGTGTCGCAAGTTTATTGCAAGCGAGTGTCGCATGTTTAGCAAGCGAGTGTATCGCACATTTATCGCATGCAAGAGTGTCGCGCATTTATCGCATGCGAGAGTGTCACAAGTTATGATATTGCATGGGCAAGAGTGTCGCCATTAGCCACGTTCAGATGGGTGAGTTCAAGTTATCAGTCCAGTTATATGAGATGAACAGTTTGAAATATTCCAAATCCGCTCAGCACCAATTTATACAGTGAATTTTCATTGACTGACCTGCCACTAGCAGCTTTCTCTTGGCGTCATAAAGCTGGTCTTTCAACGACCTTAGAAACTTCTCATCAATGAGTCCAATGTCAAAGATTCCGTCTTTGGGTGGATTCTTGATCTGCCTGTGCCATTCTCGCTTCGCTCGGGCCTGATACATTAGCAGGACTCTATTCCCGTCTTCCCCTTCATTTCGCAGCTTGTGATGAGTTAGTCTAAAAAAGAAAGTGTGCATGGCATCTATCATATTGTTCGGCCACTTTTCCTGGATGATATGCTCCAGAAAGCTCATAGATGCTACGCTTAACTGTTCCCATGTCAGGTCCTTGTCTTGCAATACCTTTGCTTTGGGTCGTACGTTGGCTGCTGGTTTCAGCGCCAGCACATTGTCGTCTTGCGTCAGTGTGAAAATGTCATTTGCTGACACTGATTCGGTCCTGGCTGCTTCAGCTCTAGATTCGGGCGTGAAATAACTTAACTCAATGTATTCACGCTCCCCCAGCTTCTTGATAGCGAAATGCGCGAGTGGATACTCTACTACCTCTGGGATAGCTTTGCCCGCTATCAGATTTGGGCCTTTGTCTTCCTCTCTCGGCGATTCGCGCCTATGGGACCTTGCGTGAAGGTCTTCTCCGTCTAACGTTTGACTTCTTCCTCCCCTCTCATTATCGGCTTCTTGCCCTGCCTCTTCTTCCCTTGCTGCCTCTCTCTCCCCTCTCTCATCCTCCCATCTTGCTCTTCTTCCTTCCCAACCCACTCACCACCTTTCCAACAAAATCTCTGCTGCTCTCTCATGAGACATGCCTTCTCTGTCATGCAGCACTGCTTCCCTCGCAAAGCTGTGCTCTTCTGCCATGAAATTCGGCGGAATCTCTGCGTTCGGGTCTGAGTTCACTGTGATCATGTTTTGCTCTTTTCTGCTTTTCCCTGTTTTCTTCACTGTTTAGTACTGCCTTTATTAATGCTATTTCTCAGGATTTTGAGCTAATTTAAGAAGGATGCTAGCTTGAGAGCGACGAAAAAGACGTGATGATGTGGTCGCTGGCGGAGAGAATTGGATCCCGTGACCGCCCTATCACGTCAAGCAAAGACCACGCTCTGCCCACTGATTCGTCCCTCGTCAGTGTCTAGACCAACTCTCTTTTTACCATTGTTTTTCTAGAAATAATGCCTTTTTAGAGAAAAAGGGGTGAAAAAGAGAAAAAGGATGACAAAAAAGCAGCATTTTTCATTGTAAACAGTCAAGAAAAAGGTAAACATTTTTTTAACTATTCTGGTGAGAAAATGCTTACATATTTCTTGGGTAAACATCACATGGAAGTGATATAACAGGTTTCTTTCTGATGGAAATACTTTCCAGTGCCAGCAGTGGAGGAGGCTGTGAGGGCATGCGCGAGCAGGCTCAGGCAACTAGACAAGATTTGATAAAAGACGCAATAAAAAACGTGTGACGTAATGAGTATCTAGTTGGGTCAGCGCTGCGAGCGCAGTGTGAGACGACTGTAAGTACGTATACGAGAGTGGCTTACCTGCGAGCGCAGTGTGAGATGACGAGGTGCCATCACTTGCCCGCAGGTATATAATGAAACTAGTAACAATGGTGGCGGAGTGGCCATACGGATGGTGGCCAGAGGCCAGGGTTGCGCGTGATGCGTGTGATGGTGTGAGGGTGTGATATTGACTGAGCCCGAATTAACCACCACACATTTGCCCGATCCATCGTCTTAGTTATCGGTATTTGATGATCAATCGAAGAAACTCACGGTATACATACCACCAGTATAGTATGTATCTTTGCAAATCTTACGTTAACAGTTACTGAAGTATCTCGATGTCGTAGTGGACGCCGTGACAAGCGCGTTGGAGACTTCGGTTTTGGCTGAGCTGTCGGCGGCCCGCCGGTCCGGACTCGGAGATACAATTGATCCAAGACCCCCGCTATCAAAAAAAAAAGTTCTGACCGGCTAAAGAACCCACTACTAAAAGTAGCGGGAACTTATGTATATCCTAAGCCTTGCAATCTTCTGAATGCATTTGTGCATTAGTGTTCCAAAGTCTAACAGACATCAATCAACATATCAGACACCCGACTTTCTTGACTGATCTTTGGTGAAGATCATGACCATCGTCACGCTTGGGAAAGTCGGTCCAGATGTGGTCTCTCATTTGTTTGGAACTATATGTTGTGGCGTATATTTTTGGAGGCTCGTATGACATGTAATTTGACGGCGTTTTCCTTCGTTATCATGGATAGGAACTAGCAGATCGTTTAGCCTCTGTCTCCTCACTTGCTTCCTCGCCATCGCATCCATGCAGCAAAGTCGTGAGCTTCCTATCGGCGATCCTACACAGCCTAAACAGAGCTTTTATGGTGGCCAGAAGTAGGTTTATCTGATGCGTACAGAATTCCTGATTTAACCAAATGCGCTAATAACAGCACCATCTACAACAGCCTCCAGGGCAGCCATCTGTCACCTTCAGCGGCAACTCATCACTCTTCGTCGCATAATGTCAATCCGACGACGAGGGCCCAGCAGCTCTACGTGGCAGCAATCGATTCCTCGCTTGGATCATCATCTCCAATGTCTGCCCGTTCAGGATTAACTTCGAGTCAGTTGCCTGCGTCTCCGACTTCCCTGGCTTCGCCATATGCAGCCCGTGGAACACAGATAATGTCAAGAATGTGCCAGCCACCCGGCTCTCCAACTAGTCAGATATACTACCATCATCAGCATGAATCGTCATTCAGTATCCCTGAGTCTCCTCGGACTGCTTTTCAAGGTCCGATTGCGACAGATATCAGCACAGGACCTCAGCAATCTTTGTACGCCCATCCTTCTTCCCAGCAACAACATGCACAGACTACAGCATCTAAAGTGGATGCATTCGAAAACTCTACAAACTCCACTCAATCGTCTGCAAGTTTTCACGCCGGATTGAACCTCGGAAGCCAGATCAGCGTTGCATCGCTACCTGTTCATGACTCCCTCACCGCTGGGCTTCCGGCTCCTAAAGCCAAGGTGCTGAACAGTAAACTTGGAAAGGTATCT
>QLOM01000512.1:0-12948 GCA_003313785.1 Termitomyces sp. MG148
AATGATGCATTTAAGCTGTCTGTCACTTGTTAATTCCTTTAGCCATTGGCTAGTATTCCATTCTTCAAGTCCCTATGTTGAACTTAGAGCAAGACTGCTCCAAAACGCGCTAGTAAACGTCGGTAGGCGCTAAGGAACGTTGGTAAGTGCTAAGGAACATCAGTAAGCGCTAAGGAACGTCGGTAAACACTAGAGAGAGTTGGTAGGCACTAAGGAACGTCGGTAAGCGCTAGAGAGAGTTGCTAAAATGTAGCTTTCTGTGCTGAGTCTGAGTGGAGTCTCATCACTGGATCACTGGTATCTTGGAGCAGATCCGTTTCACCATCTCAAAGCATTGCTGGTGAATGGGTCTCTAGCTGAACAGAGACCTGTTCTGGGTCATTGACATTAGAGGCCCTGTGTAGGCCATAACATTGGGCCATCGGGCAAAAAACTTGATATATAGTTAATAAGGCCTACAAACCTCTGGATATCATTGTAGTTACGTGGTGTGCACCACTCTCAAATACAATCAAGCTTATCCTGATTTGGGTGAATGTCCTTTTTGTCTATGATCCCAGACAGTCTACACTTTCTACGTAGAGTTTGCATTTCTTCCACTTCAAGTATAACTTGAATTTCTGTAGTTGTTCAAACACAACTCTGAGGTGCTGCTTGTGCTCCTCAATTGTGTCTGAGAAGATGAATATATCATCTAAGTAGACATGCATAAAGTGTCCAATGACGTTGCTGTAGTACTTGGTTAGAGTATTACTGATAGTTCTGGGGCTTTCTTGAAGTCTTAGAAATTTACTTCTAATCCACACTGTTGCTTGACAATAAACTTGATGTATTGAAGAGGGTTACTTCTCAAAATATATATAATATCCTGAAAGGTAGAGGGTTCTCAACAAACTCCAGCCTAAGTGATTCACTCCCTGGGAACCACCAAGCCTTTGTCTATCAATTGCCTGATTATTCTCTAATTTACCTAGCCTATTTATACTTTTTCCTACAGTGCACAGACCACCCCTACACATGACCTTTTATTCTAGACTTTTCCAGCCTCTCTGACATAACTGCTATTCCAATTTCCCTTTTTGGCCATTGTCTTGGTGCCACCAGTCAGATGCTTCTTCCTTCTTCCTCCATTTAGCTATGCCCAATCGGGTAGTGGTAGATCTGCTTCTTTGGTCCAGATCATCACAATCTGATCCAAATTTCAATGCCTCTGCCAGCCCCCATGCTTTACCTCCCTATTACAGTGACTGACTATTATTGACTTGATGACTCTGAGCTGATCCTTTGTCCTTTTACTGTACTTCCTGTGTATTTATTGTGGTGTTTTTGGGAATATACTTTGGTAGAGACTGCTACCAGGAGGCTTACAGTTTTCAGCCTGTATATTAAATGTTTATTTTGACTTCTAGTGCATGTTCTGTCTCTGAATGCTGTACAGCATCATATCATTGCAGAATATAGAGGTCATCAACCTCTGGAACATTGCTGGGGCATTACAATCCTCAATCTGCATGATATTGCTTGTGAACATACCCATAATCAATGCAAAGACCATCTTTGGTATGTCCTCAGGGCAGATACGCACTTGCTCATATGCATCTGTCAGATCAATTTTTGAGCAATATTTTGCTCAGGCCACATCTTCCCAGATGACTTCCTAGTTCAGTAAAGGAGTAACATCCTTGATTGTGTTGTCGTTGTGCTGACATGCATCTAAGGCCGTTTGAAGGGATCCATCCTTCTTTGGAATGCATAGCAGTGGTGCAGCCTGTGCCATAGTACAGAGAGTCCACCACTGTGCATTCAAATAGCGGTTAGTCTTGTTCCGCAGCTGCTCCTGCAATGCGTGTGGACAGCATGGCAAGTGGTACTTGTACTGCTTATGTTTGTTTATGAGATTAATCTCATGGTTGACTTCTTGCCATGGAGGAAGCTCCTCCTTAGTACCATTCACCATATCCATGAACTCCTCCTGCCACTATTGCCAGAGGCACAGAATATCATCTTCATGAAGGCTGTCAGCCTTCCGCTTGCCTTTATTATGCAGCGGCAACACCTCTATTGTGTCACTGGAGGGGCTTGTTAGCACCTTGACCTGGTCATGAATGGCAATAACCCGTTCTACACTATCATCCAGCACATGCAGCCAATATAGTGGGCACATTTGATCAGCCTGTCAAGCCATGAGGGTTTTGCCCTCTTGCTGCACTGTGTACATGCGCAATACCTCTGCTGCATGTGGATGATGAAATCCACTATCCTTTCAACGCATTTGATGCGTATTTTGCACAATAGTTGTTGCCACCACTTCATTCCACTCCTGTGGCATACATGGGTTAAAGGCCCAATCACACTCAGGCAACGGGATTGGTTGGTCTCATAATGACCTTGTGTCTGAGATGTCCAAGGCTACTACCGCCTCTTCACTGTTTGTCAAGTCTTCAATCTTGACTCGCAATGTGGTAGGAGGGCAAGCTCTTACAGACAAACTTCCCAGTTCTGCTGGGGTACATTTTTGTGTATCCAAAGGCAACACGTCTTGTTTTCTAGCTGAAGGCAAAGCGCCTTGGTTCTTTCTACCTTGTCAAGAGGGATGGGCCAGGACTCTGACCGGCTCTGGCATTTTCTTGAAGGCCTGATACTCCTCCTCACTCATCAACACTGCCTGGTGGTCTGAAGATAGTCTAGGCAAGCCCAGGCCTATCTCCTCCACCTCCTCCACCGCTGGTCTCTTCTGACGGCTAAGTCACAGAGCATTCTTACACTTCTCCATGGTATGGTGTCTCAGTATATCATCAGTGTTGTCTGCCACTGCTCTTTCTGCTGGGAGTGCAATCCCATTTACCATGACTTGGCAATGCTCAAAGTTGAGCTGAACATTGTTACACTGCATGAAGAGCATTCCCAGTATCATGTCATAGCAATCAAAGTTTGCTACGTCCACATATTCCTGGTCCTAAGAGCCAGGAGTTTGAATAGTAATGGTGGTACCGTATTGTACCATTGTGCAACTTCCTACAGTGCCCAGCTGTAATGCTAAGGGCATATCCAACTCTTGTACGGATATTCTGTACACATGTGCAAACTGGGGCATAATACCCAACATGGTACTACCCAAGTCCCATAGTGTCCAGGCCTTGTGGCCATTTAAATCCATGTAGGTTACAAGGCATTCCTTGTCTGACCAATTCACACTCAGTTGCTGCAGCTTTCCTTCTGACTTTCAAAGAGTTACTCTCTTCATTTGGACTACTGCATTTGGTTGCAGTGCACAATCCGCTGGCCAATCTGTCATGGCCACCAAACACTCCGGGTCGCTGTTGCAACTGTAGTAGTCATTGTCATACACATCAACAGTCACATACTCTTCTCCTTCTACAAGCACCCCTTTGAGTTCATCACTTGGCGCTTCAGTGCCACTGTCCTCCTCTTCAAGATTAGGCTCACTACTTGATTTAGCAAATATGTCTCCATTGCTCCTATCAGGTGCAGCGGTATGTGCTGTGCACAGTTGCACTTGCGGTGTGAAGCTTTTCCATGGTATGGTTGGTTTGGTGGGGCAAGCATTGGCGTAGTGCCTTGGTCTGAGGCATTTTTCCTAGCCTTTCAGGCTGTATATAGGAGCATTGTCTCTCCTAGTGTTCTGTTCTGGGGTTTCCTAGACTACTCCTGTTCTTGCTGCACTACTGGGCACAGCAGTTGGTCACGCTTCACTCCAAAGAGCTCTGCCAGGCATTTCCTGAGGCTGCTGGAGGGGTTTCTCCATTGTAGCCTCAGTAGACTCTAACCTGGGATGAACTAGGTCAGCTGAGACAGCTAGTGGATATGCTAGCGACTGGTCAATGGTCTCACCATTGCGTGTTGGTTCAAGTGGTTGATTGGGATCCATCCAATCACAATGCTCTACGTATATTTTGTTTTGGGTGCGTGCATCAAGAAGTTGATGCACTGTTTGGTGTTTTTTTGCAAGGTTCTCTAGACTGACAGTCTAGAATCACAATTTGTTGCTTGTAGTACTCAAAATTGAACCCAAAAGGTTCAAAAAAGTGAAAAGTTGTCAAGTAAAGTTGCAAAGCCTTATGGTCACACAGCAGAACCAGATTGGTCATCAATTCTAGTACTACATATGACAGTAAAATTGGCTGCTTTACATAAGGCAGCCATACATGAATATAATACATTTAATTAAATTAGTAAATAATAAACACTTATTATTTGATTTATAATAATTGTTTGATACTTTTAATTAAGGCCGTAGAACAATAGTTCTATGGCTAGGAGTCTATTCCATTGGGCCAGCTGCTGGGAGGTGGTCTGGCTGGCCTGGATCTTTTTCGCAGCTGGCAGGGATTGTAGCGTGGTAGCATAGATGTGGTCTCCTACCTTGATGGTTTTGTCCAAAAGCTCTGGGTCCAGTGCGAGTAGGAACTCCTTCTCACGTTCCTCTTCTTGGCTGGGGTTCCCTCCACTATGTCTGTTGTCCTTGTAGAGGACCTCTTTATGAGGGAATGCCAGAGGTGGAGGGTCCAGCAAGTCAAGATCCATGAACGGAAAGTATCCCACTCAACATGCCCAGATAGCTGCGTATTTCCGCATTGTGGTGCGCTGCTCCTTCTTTACTTTGTCCACGCAGGTGGCGCAATGTTGGGTACACCGACTCATGCTAATTTTTCCTGAGGCCCAGTCAATTTCTGGGTTGTGTTCCCAGAGCCAGGGGAATCCCAAAAACAAAGAGTCTAGTCACTCCGAAGTCCAAGAGGGCAACTATGCTCCGGGTCTGCTGTGTATCGGTGGTTTTGATCTCTACGTTCATCTGGAGCAAGTTTGGCAATGGGGTAAACACTATAACATAGCAGTGGAGGAAGCAGTGCTTTCAGACAGGGGTGCATGCCCAGGGAGGAGTCAAGGAGGGCTCAGGAGAGCCATTGGGTATGTCAGGGGTGGTGCTTATAGTTGGAGATACTGAGTTGTTGACAGAAGTTGTATTGATCTCTTCTACCAACAAACATGCAAACCAGTTAGCACTAGGTGACAAGGGCATACTTATAATGGAGTGGCACCTCAGGCGCCTCATTATTATTATTATTATTATTATTATTATTATTATTATTAATAATATTATTTACATACAAATACATACATTACAGCTGATCTAATTAGCTTACTCTTGTTTTATACTACATTGATAATAGACCTAGACTGGTCTGATTCTGTGTAGTGTGAACTGTAAGCCTCAAAACTGTAACCACCATTACATTTTTTTGAATCTTTCAGCTAGGGTCTATTGCCTAGCCGCCAATATCAGACAGTGTAAGGGGAACGCTTAACGTCTGCAGAACTCCTTCCACAGAGCCAGCAAGCACTGGTGACAAGCAGGAGTCGAGCAGGCGTAGAGGCAGGCAAGAGTCAAGCAAGGGACCGGTAAGGCTAACCGAGCGGTCGGACGTCGCTAGAGAGCTTACAGTAGGTTCGGTGTGTAGGCCAGAAGAACACTGCTATTGTTCGGTCTGGGGATATTCTATCCACAGGCTGCCTATATATACTACATTGGTGGCTGTGCTATTACTAATACTGTTTATTAATCAGGCCCCAGTATGTAAAGGAGTATGGCTAACAATAATCGATGCTGAGTAAGGTCCATGCATATGACTCATCAAGGCTGACTACTAAGAGACGGAAGGGGAAAGGGTGGGCCAAGCAGCTGGTTGGATCTGCTAGGAATAGGCGTATCATTGGACTAAGCTCGGAGTAGAGTTGGACACGGTCCAGAGACCAGTCCCCTGACAGACAGTCGGAATAACTGACTGAACTCAATCAGCTTCTTGAGCTTTGCACACAGCCACACCATGCAAATTTTAGATAGAGAATACCCAATGAGCAACCCTATTCCTACAACCACCACAGGTGGTGGGCAAACAGCCCAGGAGTCATTGGATGACCCAACAAAAGACCATGAGGAAGGGCCAAAAGAGCAGGCTGCAGATCAGGCTGTGCCCCTGGATCAGGGTTGGAGAGCAAACTCTATGAGGCAGTCAGTGGCATTGGAACCCAATGACAGGTGGGTAAGTAAGACATTGCACAGGACTTGCGAGAGAGGATGCCAGGAGGATTAACACCTCCGATGGTGCAGGTGCAGGAAGGATTGCGGTGATTTAGCCACTTAGCATCCCAGGGACCTCAAGAGGATGTAAGCAGGAAGGCCAGCACAGCAAGCACTTTCACAGTGGGCGCTTCCACAGATGCCAACAAGACCATGCGTGCAGAGCCATACATCCCAGGGTACCGGAGAAGGGGTGCAAGCAAATCGGCTGAATGCACATCCCACACACAGGTACTAGAAGCCCGTATTGAGGACTTGCCAGAAGACCTGGATGCTGACAAAGACTGGCAAGTGGTGATATTCCTCCATTGCAGCAACAAAATGCAGGGTTCAAGAACCCTGAGGACCAAGTTGGTGAAGGATCTGATTCTTCCACTGACAATGAGGCAGCACAGGAGGAACAGCAGTTAAAAACCACATATACAATTTGCATGCGTGTGTTCTGGGACTTGCACTCAGAGGTGGCAAAGTATATCACCCAGGCTTGGCTTGAGCGGTATGTGTTGTCACATATTGTAGCACTAAGTAGACAGGAGCATATTGTCCCCCCTGTATTCAGTACACAATATACTGATTTAATTCTGCATGTTCTGCTCATGGAACTGCAGATGTACTTGCAGCCAAAACCAGCAAGATTGTTGGGGGTATTGACCCCCTGGAGTCAGATGTTTGACAAATGCTCAGTGTGCCATGACCAAGATGTGGGTGTGGAGCTGGTGGATGCTCTGACCCAGGTACAAGCCATGCCCCAGTTAGAACAGGTGAGTACATTCTGCACTCCATTCATGCAGGACGGCCCCACCTCATTTGGCTAGCTGAAGCGGACCAACAGACCAAGCAGGTCTGGAAAGCATAGCAGGACTTTCCTGCAAGCAGGAGAGTGAAGTGACACTGATGCCTTGGGTGCCCATGGCAGAGATGCTGAGTGACCAGGTGTCCTATCAGCGCATAAGGAACAGTGACCTCAAGCAAAGGGGAGCATCTCTGATTGATGACCAGGGTATCATATTTGACAGTACAAAGCCCATCAATGAGATGCGTTGACAATTTACAACCAACTCTCAGGAGAATTATACTTCTCCAGATCTTGTTATGCACTACAATCAGACTCACAGAGATGTCCCAATCAGGCTAGTGCCAGGAGGCACTATGAGCAACATCATGGCGACTGATCTGATCTAAAGACCCAAGGCGGTGGAAACAACACTCCGCTGATGACGCCCAAAAGTTGCTAAGTACTGTCAAGGGTAAACTGTACCTAGCTACTGTGAAAGGTAATGCGTTGGGCGGTCGCTAGTTGAGAGGGAGTCCGGGCAGGGTCCCAGAGACCTAGTTTGTTAAAGAAAATTGAGTAATTGGAAGAAAGGTGCTTAGCAATCTAAGCCATGTAACCTGCGAGGCACTAGGGTGCCAACAGTTGGTAGGGACTTGGCGACGTAACGTAGTCGAAGTGTGCTCATATAGCACCTAGACAGTCGGCAAGACTGGCGAAGAAACGGCAAGCTTAGTATAGTCGGTAAAACAGTAAGTCCCTTGGCAACTCCGAGGAACTTAGTGTGCGCAAGTTGTGATCTGAACTGTGGGGATGGAATTCAATGCTCTTGAGACAAAATATGTACAGTATTTATAGGCGCTAAGTTGCCGTGTTAATTAAGCTATAAGTCGCTAAGTAACAAAATGGGGAATGAATTATGACAAGAAGAATAGAATGTGAAATAGCTAACCCGCGGCGTCTATCAGTCGGCAAGCGCTAAGTCACCAAGTGAGCACTGAAATCAGTCAAATACACGGTGACTATCCTGGGGTCTGAAACAATCAAAGGGGGCTGGCGTCGCCAAAGTCGCTAAGCGCTGTTAAAGTTAAGCGTCGCTAACCGCTAGGCACTGGGGCTGAGGAAGTGACGGCCTGCTGATAGCCGTCGGCAAGTAGTTAAACGCGTAATCTTATAAAGCGCCGGCTATTTTTGATCGGTGACCTGTTATCGAGCCCGAGGTCATGTGTGCGGTCCGTGCGTTAACAGTCAGGTGGGCAAGTCCCGTGGTCTAGAAGTCCCGTGCGCTAAACATCCTGTGGTCACCTAGTCATGTGTAGTCCGCGTCGCGCCTGATCGCCTGAGTGAGGCTCCAAACTTCTATCAACAAAAGTTGCTAATTATAGCTTTGCTGCGCTGAGCCCAGCCCCGGTCTTATCATCTCCTCCCAACTGAAAAATTGACTGTCCTCAGTCAACCTCGATATCATGTGTTGTTACTTGGTCCGTGCGCCTAATCCCTGTCCTTAAAAGGTTTGGCGACCATAATCGTAACTTCATTGAAATCCCCTGTAAGCAGGCAATTTCCAGAATCCTCTGTAAGCAGTCGATTTCCCATGCCAATGTCCTCTGCCCCTGCCGCCACTGATGCCAGTGCCCGCGTGCTGACCTTCATTTTTGACGTGTCGCTGTTCTTAGCGCGGCACCTTGGCAATGGTGCCGGCGCTTCTCAAGAGCTGGTGGTAGGAATGCTGCGGCTGCTGGAGCGGTGGGAGAGCCATAGGTTGTCTGGGGTGGCGTAGGAGGATGAGGAAGTGTTGCGGGCGTGGTGCGTTGCCCGTGCTACCGAGCACGAGGGCGCTGCGTGGCTAGCGCCATTCGAGGCTTTACTGGTATGTGTCGTTAGCGACTTTTCCTCAACTTGTAGCTGACCATTTAGCGACCTCCCCCCCTTGCCGTCCCTTCCATTGACGCTGAGTTGGCCGCAATTCTGGGTGGGGCCCCTTCTCTCCGTCCTGTCGCTAGCGCCCCAGTGGCCTTGACCTTGTGGCTGGTGCCTCTTCCCGTGGGTCCCAGCCAGCCGGCTGAGGCCAACCGCGCTACGGTGGGTCAGGCGCCACGTCGTGCTCGCCAGGTAGGATGTGTGGCCGCTGGCAACAAGAGCCCTGCGCCAGCGACTCCTATGATGGGCTCCACAAGTTCTTCTCCGTGCAAAGTACGTGTACTTTCTTAGTTGCGTTGCCGCTAGTCGCTAAGCGTAGTTCCTCTAGTCCTGCAAGTCGGCAAGGGTAGCACCCATGTACGAGGTGAGTTCTTCCTTTTTTTTTTTGGTACCTAGTTCTTAGCGACTGATTGACTTTTGCAGGCGCCTACCCAAACGTTGTTTACCAATGCGGAGCTGAGAGATTTGCTGGCGGCCAGGCGCTCGGAGGTGGTGCTGGACACTGGGATGGAGGCGGGTGTGGTGATGGAAGGTGCGAAGGGTAAGAAGACCATGGCGCCTGGCCAGCGCCAGGCATACAAAAACTCCAAGGGCGCTGTAAGTGATTCTTGCACCTTTAGCGACTGTTCTGACCTGTTTGGACTTAGTGTGATAAGTGCTGGGCCGACAATGACCCAGAAGCCTGCTGGTTCCCGACTGGGGTTTTGCCCTGCTATCGGTGCGACGCACTCAAGCGGGCATGTACTTACGATGGCCTCAAGTCTCGGGAGCGCGGCAAGGAAGGCCCGATCATCAAGCGCACGTTTGAACGGTCGGTACGGGTTAGGCGGGCTAGGGAGTTTGTGGTGAGGGAGCGAGTGTTGGTGGAGGCTGGCGGTGTCGCCAGCATTACGGAGGAGAGTCTGGCGCTGCCGACTCGTCAAGGCGATGGACCTTGGCCAACCCCTTTGGAAGGAACTGCGCAGCCGACCGCTCGCTGGCCTCCACTGAGGGGCAGAACGTCCAAGGGGAAAGGGAAGGCCGTAGCACGCGAGGGGTTGGTAGAGTCGGTAAGCAGGCGGTTGGTCGGTAAGAGGGCAGGTTCCCCTCTGAGTCCTGCCAGAGAGGCCAAGCGCCTCTTTGTTGGTATAGCCTCGGACGGTAAGCTTTCTGGTATCTTCTGTGATTATTTAGCGACTTCCCGTTAGCAGAGATGGACTTTGAGCCTCTCCCCTGGCAGCGGCCCTCTCCCGTGGCTGGGCCTAGCGGCACTCGGTAAGTAATTGTTAACTGCTTATGAAGTTAGCACCTGATTTGTCTTGGTTAGTCGGTTGCCTTCTCCTTCCGTCGCCGGCGACTTGGCAGAAGAGGTTGAGGGAGAGGAGGAGGAGCAAGCAGGAGAGGAGGAGGAGCAAGCAGGAGAGGAGGAGGTAAGACTCCTCTCCAGGCGTTGGGTGTCGCTAACCTTTTGGCGATCCCAGCTGGCAACTGCTTGGGAGATGTCTTCTGGCAACAAAGAATTTGAGCAGGAGGAACGCCCCGCCCCTGTCGCTAGGGTGGATCCTCGATGGACCCCCCTTCCCGCCTCTAGAGTGACCGGGAATGACTACGAGTGGTTGGGCGAAGAACTGGTGTACCCGGTTACCGGAATGCGGTCGCCTGAGGAGCTTGAGCGGTTCATGGAGCGAGCGGCGGGTATGGAGTCGGTAATGGCATGGGAGATGAGAGCGGTGGATGCTGAGATGGCTGGGATGAGGATGCAGAGGAGGACGCTGGAATGCAGTGTCGCCATCTTGAGGCGCTACCAGCAGGATTGCGAGGAGGCGCTGGCTTGGCAGGAGAGGAACAATGTCCAAGCCAAAGACCTCTTCCCACTCCCGCCGTTCTCCTTCCCCGCCGACCGTGACCAGGCCTAGTCGCTAGCGCCTGTAAAATTTTGCACTTTTTAGTATTGTTGCACATAGATGGACTCGTAGTAGAAAGAAAAAAAATGTAATATAAATGTTTTGGGACTTGCAATGTTGTGTGAGGTAAGAAATCGGTAGTAAGAAAGTCTGTGTGTATAGTAAGGGAACATGTACTGGAAGGACTTGTGAAAGAAAAGACTTAGCAAAAGTGGTGTTTTTAGCGACTTGAATTCTTAAGGGAATGCTCAGTAGATCATCATGGCAGAAAACCCTTGTGCAAGAGTTGCGCAAGGCGCCAGGCGCCTATAGGGCGCTAGTGCTGCGTCTTGTGGTATGTAAAGAAAGTCTGTGTAGTAATAAAATCTTAAGAAAGATAAAGAAAAATAGTAAGTAAGAAAGGCTTAGCGAGGGCGTTAGCGACTACAAGTCGTCTTCTTCTGGATGCGGTAAGTTGTCATCATCTAAAAGGTCGGTTTCTTCGAGTTCCCTGAGTTTGGTAGTATCAATGTCTAGCGCCTCCAGCGGTAAGGGTATTTGTTCGTGTGCTAAGTAGGGAAGGAGGTGGAAGGCGGCAACCGGTCTGTGCAGCACTGATCCATCTAATTCACAAAGCACATAAGCTCCTCCACGGTTGCGAGATAACTACCAATGGTCCTAAGTAGCATGGGCGCATCTTCTTGTTGTGGGTGATCTCAATCTTGGAGTTCCTCATGAGCACTAGCGACCCATGACTGAAGTTGTAGTCCTTGATGGTGGCGCTATGATCGGTTTCAAACCTGAGGGCAGCTTGGCGCCGGGCGCTAAAGACAGTTTCGTGTAAGCGCGCTAAGTCTTCACTGCGTTGTTGAAGGTCGATAGCTCTTCTGGCGATCAGGTCGGTAGTGGACAGGATGGAGTTGGGCGTGGGTTGAAGGTACGTCGCTTCCACAATGTCGGCAGGGAGCAAGGGGTGGGTGCCAGTAGCTGCATAATAAGGTGAGCACCCCATGCATTTGCGTATGGTTACCCTTTCTGACCAAAAGACGGAATAGGTCGCTTCGCTCCATCTGGACTTGTCGCCATCTATTGCCTTGAACAGAGCTTGGCGCACGTCAAAGTGAGGTCGCTCCACCAGGCCATTAGCGTGTTTGTTGTAGCTGGAGATGCAAATGTGGTGTATATTGTACTTTTTGGCGAGGTAGGTTAATGCCTTAATGATGGGGGCACCATTGTCGGTAACTATCTCTCTTAGCGCACTCCAGCGGCAAATAACGTCTTCAAATAACCACTTAGCTATGGCGTCAGTGTTTTCCTTTTGTAGCATCCTGAACTCTGGCCAGTGTACAAGCAAGCAGCGACCTTGTATGATATACTTGTAGCGACTTGATTTGGGCATGTGCATGGTGTCGATATAAATCTTGCTGAAGAGAGGCGCTGGCGTAGCAACCGTCGGCGGAATGAGTAGTTGGCACGTCTGTTGAATCTGGCACAGGTGATAAGTCTTGATGTACCAAGCGACGTCAGCTCTGACGTGGGGCCACCAGAAGCATTCTAGCAGAATAGCCTGTGTAGCATAAAGTCCCCTGTGGCCTAAGTCATCATGCATAGCGCGTAGGATCTTGAGTTGGTTGCTAGGCTGTACCACCAATTTGTGAGCACCATCCTTGTGGCATCGCCAAAGTCGATTGTTGCTTGTAAAGAAATTGGTGGCATATCGTATGAAAGTGGCGTACTTGTCGTCACTAAGATGGTCAGGGCGCTTAAGGGTGTCTAACCAAACCTTAATGGTGTCTAGGCAGTTGTCGTCTGCTTGGGCTTTAGCGCTCCTGGGTACTGAGTTGTAGGTGAGGTCGGCACTGTTTTCTCGTAGGGGTTTGGGTTCCTCAACGCGTCGGAAGGTTGGCGACTGGTCGGTAATGTTCGCGGTAAAGAACGTGAGAGGGGCCGTGAAGGGAGTCGGCTGGTAGGGAATGATGGGGTGTAAGTAAGCGCTAGCTGGTTGGTCGCTACGGAGCAGCCAAATAGGAAGTTGTATAAGATGCATGAACCCATGCAAGTGGTCGATCCAGTCATCAAAGGTGTCGTCGTCGCTACGGTCTGGCATGGGATCGGTAGGCTGCAACGGGCGTTGGGAGAGTCCATCAGGCCCGTGGTAAGTGCCCTTGACGTGTACAAGTTCAAAGTGGAACATTAGAATAGCGATGATCCAGCGATTCATGCTGGTGGAGGGCTGTATGTCAGGGTTCTGCAGCATACCTTTGATGTACCTAGCGTCCACCTCCACAATGAGG
>QLOM01000515.1:0-38161 GCA_003313785.1 Termitomyces sp. MG148
TGGCTCCTTATTGTTTTCAGACTGCACCTCCCAGACATCATTGGCCCCCTCTAATCATGCCATTACGTGCATCACTCGGCCATCATGTTGCCACCCTTGCACATCACTGCCCCCAAAAGCCCCTGATATCGCTGATGACGCCCAAAAGTCGCTAAGCACTGTCCTGGTAGACGGTAAACTTAGCGCCTCACGTATGAGTAGCGTCAGGCGGTTGCTAGTGTTGAGAGAGTTCTGGGCAGGGTTCCAGAAGTCTAGTCTTTTTAGTGGAAAATGAACTTAGAGAAATAAACTTGTTGCTTAGTGATCTAAGCCGAAAGCCTGCAAGGCGCTAGAGTGCTAGAAGTCAGCAAGGACTCTAGCAATGTAATCGTTGGCAACGATGTGCCTGTATGGCATCGTAAAACAAAAGTCAATGAACAAAGTTGGCGTGGTGAAGTCGGCAAGACTGTATCACTTAGCAACTCTGAGGACTTAGAATGTGCTGAAATGTGATTTGAACTGTGAGGGCGTACGATTCAATGCTGGCTAAGACAAAATATGTACAGTATTTATAAGCACTAAGTCGCCATGGTAATTAAACTAAAAGTTGCTAATTAATCAATCAAGAAAAATGGAGACAAGTATAATGGAACGTGAAAGTCACTAAGCGATGGCGTTTGTCAAGTCAGCAAGTGTTAACTCATCATTCCAGCAGTGAAAGAGGCCAAATGCATGGGGACTGTTGCTAAGGCCTGAAACCATCAAGAAGGCCTGTTTTGCGTAAGTTGCTAAGTGTTGGATAAGCTGTAAGCGCTAATATCTGAAACCATCAAGAAGCCTGTCACTAAGTGTTGCTAAAGTGATCTGACATTGGATCTTTGAGAAGCACTTTTTGATAGGTATTGCTAAAGGCCCTAGCATCGATTATCACTGATTAGGGACCTGAAAAAGGGCCAGGCTAAAGTCCTGTGGTCGCCAAGTCTTGTGATTGCCATGTGACTAGTAAATTGTCATCTGACCGTCAAGTCAGATGGTTGCTAAGTCCCATAATCCCACATGTCATGTTCTGTAGCCTGAGTTTGATTCCTGCTAGCTGCAAAATATAAGTCACTAAAAATAGCGCTAGTGCACTGAGCTCAGCCAGAGGCTTATTATTGCTGCCACCTGATCACCACTGACACCCACCACTCTATTGATTGGAACCAACACCTGCCAACTTGTATAGAGTCCCAGAGCTGCGCTCAGACTTGGAGATTGAGGGGTTGGCCCAGGACATATTTGCAAAAGTACTTAAGTGATAGGATAGAGACTTAATTGGTAGTCTTGATATTGCATAACCCACACTGTATAGCTTGCTCTGGTATTTTGTTTCATGCTCTTAAAATCCATTTTTGCTTGTGTTTCATGAACTCTGCCTCGTATTGTGTCTGTTTTAACTCTGTGTTGTCTTGTGTTTTGTACTCATCTTGAATCTCTTGCCTCATACTCTTTCTCTCTCTCCTCTCTGTCTTGTGACTCTCTCCCAGTTTAGTCCCAACCCATGTTCTCCTTCCTCTTTACAGATTCCGACTCTTCTTAAGCCTCAGCCTTGTTCTTAATTGCACTCTGGTTCATTTCTTTGTATCTCTCTAAACCCTGGTTCAACTCTATCTAATCTCACCTTGCTTGCTTGGCTCAAATTGTAGAGCTTGTAATCTTCTCTGCCCCACTTTTTCTATTCAACATTGCCTCTGAACTTACCTGGCATCCCTGCACGCACTCACCTCATATGTGGTTTGCCCTGGAGATCTCTTAAACACCCGTGCCTGTCCTTTTCAACTTGCCAAAAAGCCACCGTATCCCAATATGGGCATTCATGCAATTCAAAATGAATTTAGTGCAGAGGACTTTTTGTATTACCTTAATCAATACCTCCGCAAGGCTTCCATCACAATGTCCACACCACTCATCCAAGCATCAACATTTCCATGATTGCCACTTGTTTGAAGTCCTGTAAACTGCTTTGATTTTTTATCTAGGTGTTATCAAATCCATTGTTGCTATAATCTTTCAGAAGTGTTCTATTTTTGCTAAAAATGCTCAATTAGAAGAACAGCAGCTTCTGCTTTGAAGCTGTATGAATATATACAACAACTAACAACAATATCTTAGCTAAATCAAAGTTTGGAGTAAAAAATTGTGTGTTGAAACATGTAGCCATAGTCATTCTTTGCAAGCACTTTTCTGAGGTCATGATGAGTTTCTTGAAGAAAGGCAATTCTTTGGAGGACTAAATAGGCTCTGCATCAAACAAACACTGCAAAGTTGCACTATGCCCAGGATGAAGCTATATAGGGCACAAGTTGTATAGATGATATATGGCAACAAATTGATGTTAGCTGTAAGATTCAACCATTTTTACTTTTACCTTTGGCCAGTTGTATGGTGTAAACTAAAATCATAAGCAATACCAATAATCTTCATGCTCTGAGATTAGCTTGCACCCATGTTTTGGAAGAAACCTGGTTACTTGATAGAAAAACTTGACATGGTGGATGAGTGAAAAAAGGTAGTTGAAGACGCTAAAAAGCTTCCATTTGTTCCTAAAAATGTGCATACAGAATCTAATGAATCATCTTGTAGTGGTTTTGAATCTGGAATACAATAGACAGGAATGATACAAAGATAGGTAGTGCATAAAAACCTGACATTGAACAAATCCCAAGACTAGAGAGAGCCAAGTCACAAACAATTGCTGAAGAAGAAATGGTGGAAATATATTTTAAGTACTACTAAGGGAATAAAGCAACAGCTAGTCAGAACAAGAGCTATTCAATGCATATGTTAGCACAACTAACTATTTGAATAAGAGCAAACAGATACTTACTTATGAATAATAATATCTGAGAATGTGCCAGGATTATATGAACTGCATGCTTGAAGTGTGACATGGCTTTGACATCAAGAGAGGCTGGTTTGGCAGAACAGGAAGACTTTTTTGTTGGTACTAAAGGCAGACCCAAATCCGTAGCAGTAATGATATTACCAGCAATTAGATCAGCATAAGAAAAATCTATATACCAAGCAACAAGAGACTTGAGATGAAACAACAAGGTCATGGGGACGCATGTAGCGGCACACCACACAAGTCCGAACCCCTTGAATGGCCTTTCGCTGACTAATTGCAGCAAGAGGCTCTGGGTTCAAACCGCGTCCCCCACACCTGGGCATTTTCATCCATGGGATGCTCAGTGGGTATTATGAATGGTCATCGAGTCCCACACTGCCCCATTTGGGGCGTGCGTAAATGCATTCCTACCCTGGTAACGTGGAGGTCCGATCCCTCTCATCGCAGGTTTATCCTGCAATTGCAGGCAGAAGGCGGTCCCTGGACAAAGTTCCGCCCAGTATGGGAGATGGAGAAATGGGCGTCTGCCATATTACACCACCAAAAAAAAAAAAAAAAACAACAACAAGGTCATCTACTGAATCCAGCATTGTCAATCTTTGTAGATGTTCATTTGAACAATCGTAGTTGGTGAAAACATTCACAGATTAAGTAGCCAGGCTTGGAAGTTGTTAAAATTGATGTGCCAGTGATGTGCAGAACAAGTAGAACCTCGACCGTGGTGCCTTCAAAATGATTACCAAGGTCATTAACAAGGAGGATTATATAAACCACATATAAGAACAGAATTTTTCATTGTTTACATGAATGAGCATATTGTTCATTGTGGCATCCTCTTTTGTTTATTTAAATATATAGGGGCTGCATGATGGTGCCACATCATCAAGATCAATTTAATTTGCAAAAGCAGATCAGGCTTCTTAAGTCACAAGCAATGGATTACATATGCAGTCATGGGAAATATATTACCCCACATCATGTGATATCTATAGTGTTCATCATATCTTTCAATTTAATCATTGCTGAGTGCATTCTAAGCCTGATTATTATTCCTGTGAGACCTGGGTTTCTGGTCCCTAAAAACCAATATCTTCTTTTTTGATTTAGATCATTCCACATTGCTATTGTTTCCTTAGATCTAATATTTATTGTCAGGCTAGTCATCACCCTGCTTTTTAGCAATGCCACAAGTATTGGTATTAAGTTGCTTCCACCTGTGATCTCTTTCAGACTAATTCATTTTGCTCTTTGGTTCAGGTTATCCCTTTCATTGAAAGCAATTCTAGACAGAGTTGAGGGGTTGTATTTCATGTCTGTTCTGGCTTTGTGGTCGTCTACTCATGGTATCTTTGGTATGAATACCTGATCATATCTAAGACCTGTTGTGAAGCAGAAAATATCTTCTATAGTTATGGTGCTTTTACTTTGATCAAACACTTGTCTCACTTCATTGTTAATAGTGGTTCTCTCAAATGCCACCAGACAATGCAAATAGAGGGCAGTGGTCAATGTCATAGAAGCTTGTACATTTGAGTGGTTGGTGTGATAAAGGATTAGAGAAATTAGAGCCAAAATTTTCCTTCTGCAACTCTGGTGCAAGTGAAAGAGCCTCATAGGATTAAAGGTCCCAAACACCATGACTCACCAGCCAAATAGAAGGTTTGCAAAGTCTTTATGTTGGTGACAATATAGTCTGTGAGTCTGCGGTTCCAGTTGCATCTGAGAGTGGAATTGTACTTTCAGAGTTTATTGATGGTCCTTGCATAGTACATGTGTAACCTTGAAGCTCAGTAAGCAAAGCAAATACACTTAGTTATATGATGAACCTTGTCAAAGGAGAGCAATGCACATACTGAACTGAAAGGTAGCAATTCTTTCAACAAACAGGTCTTGTTGGTCCACAAAGTCAGCGTTTGTCCAATTGGAGAGTCGCTGGTTTATTGGCACTAGCCTATCTCCACTATGTGCAAAGCCAGCAGCTAGAGTGGGGAATTTTCCTTGTGAATGGTGCATTTTGCAGGCAGGAAACTCACTTAGTAAGCCAGCTTAGTTGAAAAGGTCAGTGGCATGACCTACCTGATGCTGGCGCTTATGTCAAGCCCTCCTCAATTTTTTGGCCCTAAGTTTCTGCAAAAAGGCATGCCGTTCAAAAATTGCATTGATGGCAGGAAAATTTTGAAGCAGCGTGAATGTAGCAGGCATGGGAAGGGTGAAAGGGCACATGATCCAGGAGGGTATGAGAAAGGGAAACAAGTGAACAGGTCTCCTTCTCTTTTCATGAGCCAGGAGTTTTTGAGCTGAAAGTTTGGGTTTTCAGGAAGAATGAATTCTGCAACGTTGGACTGCAAACTTTGGTGTGCTAGTAGTGCTGACTTTAATGAGTGACCAGTTCCTGCATCCAGAGTCATCCTTGAGGATAGTAGAGTGGGGCACAATAATTGCCAAGAGTCCTATGCTTGGGTCTTGGTTGGCCTCAAGTTCAGGAGAAAAATAAACAAAGATTCACATGATTTTACATTGTAATAAAAAAATGACATATCCCATGACTTCAAAGTCACAAGCAGTTGATGATCAATTTAGTTGAATACTGATGACATCACTAAATACATTGTCACTGACACAAATTGTTCAAAAAGGAGAATGAAAGGAGGGCAAGAGGAGTAAGAACAATTGTATAAAGTCAGAATGTAGCTATTATAACAAAATAAAATATATTTCTTGCACATCCTCATTATACTTATTTTATTTCATTGAAGCTACAGTTGCAAACAAGCAAATTCAATAAATTTGGTAACGTCTGAACAAGCCAAAATTTGGGAAATCTGACTTCAGATTCGAACTCAGGACATGAAAATATGAAAAACACCTTTCCTGGCTTTTTTTATGAGGTTTTCAGGTGGCCAAAATTTTCAGGCCAAAAATCAACTGAATTCATGTCTGTTTAAGGATTGACAGTTCTATGTTTCTGCTTAACAGTCCATGCTACAGCTTTTCTTGTTGATCCAATCCTATATGCACTCAGATTTGGAGCGATTTGCAATGCTTGAGTGGTTCTTTCTTTCTTTTTTCTTGGTGTGATGTCTGACTATGTAAACTATGGACAACTTTTGGCATCATACACTAATGCTGAGGACATTTGTGAATTGCTCCACTACAGCTCAACATCTATAAACTCAGTCTTGTGGTCCTAGTGTTGAAGCTCACAGCCTAGGCTGACTTACAAGCATGCAGGGTGATGCTTATAGAGTTATCAGAGAGTAAGATGCAGAGTTGAAGTATGAGTAGAAGCAGGTAGAGAGGAGTGGAAGCAAAATAGAAGCAAAATGGAAGGACAGAGTGAATTTAGAATACAAATGCATAGTAGATGCAGAGTAGAGAAGCAAAGTGAAGACAGAATAAAAAAATAGAATAGAGGTAGAGTAGAGAGGTAGAAGAGAGGCAGAGTGGAGAAACAGAGCAAAGAAAAAGAATAGAGTGAGAGCTTAGAAAGAGCTAGAAGAATGTAGGCTGGAAGCAAAGTCAAGGCAGAATGAAGATGTAGACAGATTAGAAGCTGTAAAAAAGTAGAGTAGAAGGAGACAGAGTGATATAATACAATATTGTCATTGCAAAACACATGTCTTTTTGTTACTCCAACACCAGTGTTTGTAAGAAAAACAGCTCACCTCAAATGAGTGTGTCTGAGTGACAAGAGTGTCCAAAATGTTTGTCTTGGACAAACAGGTGTGTCTAAGTAGATGGAACAAGTTCAAAATATTTGTCTTGGACAAATGAATGTGTCTGAGTGACAAAAGTATCCAAAATGTTTGTCTTGGACAAACAGGTGTTTAAGTAAATGAAACAAGTCCAAAATAATTTATCCTAGACAAATAAATGTGTCTGAGTGACAAAGTCCAAGCTCTATTTGAATGTAAGATGTCTACTAAGGATAAAGTCCCCAGTATATTCTTTTTATGATGTTTTGCAGCTGAATTGTTGTCATGATCTGCCAATCCTGCAACCAACAAGACTTCAAAACCACCTTCACACCACTGGCGGTCCCAGAGAACAACTCACCTGATCCACTCTACATTCCAAGTACCTAATGTCTTCACCATAGCAAAAGTAGACTAAGAACTTAGTCAATAGTCTTGATATTGCATACACCTTAGTAACAATCTGTTTAGTAAATTGCTTTTTAAATCTATTTGCTTGTGTTTCTCATTCTCAACTTGTATTGTGTTTTATTTGATTATGTTTTGTCTTTGCATCTTGTACTTGTCTCAATATTCTTGCCTTGTACTCTTTCCTTCTCTCTTGCCTTGGTTCATTCCTAGTTTAGTTCTCTAACTTGTGTTTTGCCTTCTTGTTTCCTTTCTTAACTCTTGCAAGTCCTAGTCTTATTGTAACCCTTTTGTATTGTGTTTCCACCTAGTTTGCTCATATCTTCCAACAGCTTATTCTTTCATTATCTCATCTTGCCTGCTCAGCTCAAACCTTACAATTCCCATAATTAATCCTGGTTTATCCTTTTCACACCGACAATACCTTCAGACCCACTGGAATTCTCCTCTTTTGTATATCTTGTAGTTTGCCCTGGAGATAGATTTCATAAATGCTCATGTTCACCCCAAAGCATAGCATTTCACTTCTGGAGCCTTAGTAGGTCTTAAAATACACAGGAGTCATTACATCTCCTTATAAGAGCCTTGCCTAGTAGACTGAGCCCATGCAGTCAGTAGAACTTGATAGCTCCTCTTTTACTAATTCTCAATGGCTATGTACATGCAAACCTATCTCATAAGCTATCAGACAAACACTTACAGATACCCCATATATAACTTCAACTATGTCATCAGCATCCACCACCCTCTGTACCCACTTCTAACTGATAAATCTTATTCCCTTTGCATATAGGCACAGGAGCAAGACAGCAGATACTTTGGACTCTCTGCTAGCCAAAATTTGCTCTCCAACTTGCGACTCAGCACCCAAGCCACTGTAGAATCCTATTCAATATTACCTAGCAAACTACCTAATATGCTCTTCCATGAATGAAATCAACCTGCCATCTCTGCTGGACATTTGGCAGGATATTCCTATGACTACTTCCTACATAAGAATAGGCCTACTATCTTGGTTGTTTGTCTTTATTGCTGATTATGCAAACAAAATTCATAATATAGCAATAATTAAAAATCTCATGACCTAGCAATAACTGATTGTTTATTTATCTTTGTTTAAGCATATTACCTCAGAAAAAGAAGTATCATTGAAAAAATATAGAATTTCAAAGACCGTATGTAACACAAACCACCTGCTAATTGACACAGAGCCTTGGTGCTGTATTCAGACCTAAAAGTCAAGGACTTAGCCTGAAACATGTCTGCAACTATACTTAAGTCATAAAATAGGGACTTAGTTGGTAGTTTTGATATTTTCAACATTGCTGTTATTGCCTCAGTGATTGTGTTCTTATTTGATTGATATTTGTACTTTCTTTTGCTCAATCTACATTTTTTCCATGACTTGCCTTATACTTGTCTTTCTTGTATTTGTTTAAGCCCTTTTCTTGATCTCTGCCTTGTGTTTCTTGTCTCTTTTACTCTTTTGACTCTTTTAAAGCCTTGGCATTTTTGTTAAATGTCTCCTATTGTGTTCTGACCTGTTCAACCCATATTTCTTTCAACTCTTTTATTATGGTATCTTGTCTCACTTTTGACTCAACCTTGTTAAGCTCCATCACCTTCTTACCTTTATTTAATTTTAGTTTCCCTCTTAATCCTTGAACACTATCCCTGGATTCATCATCCTCTGCCTTGCTTAGTTGACTGAGCCTCCATAGTCAGCAAAAAATATAATATCAAGACTCTTTCCTCATTGATTTTCAATAGGTATATACACACACTATCCCACAAATGCTTACAGATGCCCTATACACAACTAAAACTATGAGTATTTCATTGTTGTCATTGATTGAAAGTGCTGCAGGTCATTGGATTGTCCTAGAGTTTGTCTTGGTAGTGTAGCCCTAAGTTTAGAAGGTGCTAAAAATAGAGTGAGCAAGAAAAACCATTGCAAGCAAAAAGCTAGTTTAATAGTCCTCTTTCTAAATTCAAAAACCATAGAGTAGAAGTGGTATTGAAATCTTCTTAATTGCATAGAGGCAGGACTCATAAGGCTTCCAAAGCTGGTGCTGAGGATTTTTGCTGAACATGGAAAAATTGAGCTAAGCATTTTTTTTTTGGCATTGTCTTGCAGTAGCTTGAGTGTTGAATTGCTAGTTGTAGAATAAGTTCTGGCTGATAGAAGCAATGTATTCATTATTCTGTTCCTGGGCTCATACTTGAGTTCTGTGAGTAGGTATAGAGTTCTGTTGATCACAGAGGCTCAGTCTATTGGGCAAGGCCCTTACAAGACGTGATAGCTCCAGTGTATAATTCCAGGACCTACGAGGGCTCTAGGGGTGAAATGCTATGCTCCAAGATGGATGCAGGGCATTTAAGGAATCTCCGGAGCAAACCACGAGATGAAAAATGAGTGCGAGAGATTTTGAGTAAGCCCAGAGGTGATGTCAATTAAAAAGGATGAGGCTGGAGAAGTTATGGGCTAGGTTTGAGCCAAGCAGGCAAAGCAAGATTAGAGAGAGTTGAACCAGAGTTTAGAGAAATACAAATAAATGAACTGTGTAGTTAAAAAAGAGACCAGGACATAAGAAGAGTCAGAATTGTAAACAGGAAAAGAAACATGAGTCAAGGCTAAACTGGGAAAGAGTTGCAAGATGGAGAAAGAGAGAAAAAAGTACAAGGCGAGAGAATTGAGATGAGTACAAAGCACAAGACAAAACAGAATTAAAATGGGCACAAGGCAAAATTCATGGAATACAAGCAGAAATAGATTCAAGAGGCACAAAATGAAATACTGAGAACTATATGAGTGTGTATATGCAATATCAAGACTACTGACTAAGTCCTTTTTCTACTACTTAAGTACTCTCATGGATATGTCCTGAGCCAAGTCCTTGATTTTCAAGTTTGAGTGCAGCTCTAGGACTCTATAATTAGTGGGTGTTGGTTCCAATCGATAGAGTGACGGGTGTTAGTGGTGATCAAGTGGCAGCAGTGTCAGGAGCTGGGAGCAGTGATGTGAGAGAGGCAACGTGATGGCTAGGTGATGTGCATGATGGCATGATTGAAGGAGGCTGGCAATGTTTAAGAAGAGTCAGTGATATTCAGAGGGCTTGCATGACTTTTTGAGAGTGCTCAGTGATCAGGATGATGAAAATTGATAGTGAAGATGATTAATGGTGGCATTAATGATGTTAGAGGACTTTTCATTTCTACCTTCTTTCACTCCTTATTCCTTCATTCTTCCTCTATTTATTTCCTTACTTTTGCTATCACTCTTTTACTTTACTGCTTCTATTCTTACACTATCTATTAGTACTATTCTCAGCCCTTGAGGTGCTCTGGTTCTTTAGTTATCATTCAAACAAGTGTAGTCAACGCTTCCAGAGGCTTAGTAAGCATCCAGAGGCTTAGTCATCTCAAGGCTAGCCTCCAAATTACTAAGCAAGCATGAGACATGTGCATGACCTCTGGCAATGGCAATTTCCGAGTTTTTGATTATTTTCGGAGATCTTCCTTTTTTAAATTATAAATTTTATTGTGGCTGTCATGCTATACAGTTACTTCCCACGCTTCTGGAGCCTTGGAAGCGTCACTCCTGGCATAGGGAATCCCTAGACTTGTTCTCTTTGAATTTTCCTCTGCCAGGTGAGTAGTTATAGTTGTATTACCTATATATATACTAATATACTTTGGATTTCTCTCTGCTAGCTGTGTGACTGAGCCATAGCCTTCAGAGGTCGCCCTTACAAATGATGGTCATGGGAGTGAGATCACTGGCAGAAATTAGTCTGAGGCTGTGGAGCTGGTGGGAGAGTTGTTTTCTGGGACCTCCGGAGTTGGATGCGGGGTTGACGAGTCACAACAACAACTTTAGAAAAATTTTGCTTTTTTTCAGCATAACAGACTTTTGTACTTTGACCTATGCTAACTTTTCAGTAATAGACCTGCATCTCACATATATATTATTGCCAAGACAAAACTTAAATCTGGCCACAATATGGACACCATTCAGTAATCCAAAATAATGTCCATTAATTATCAATCAGTTTAATTTATAACTTCAAATCAATAATACCAACTAACTCACTACTTCATAAAAAAGACTGTGTTATGAAGAGTAATATGAGTAAACTTCTAGCTTAGATAGTACCAATCTTCATTTGAAAAGCTGGCTCTATTGAAAAAAAATTTATGTATTTATTTCATATTCATAGATTTACTGTGATGAAAATCATGCAAATAAAATCTACTAAAATTAGTTTAATTATTCAATTTTTCACTACTAAAAGCTGTTTATAACAAGTTTTGAAAACCTGAAGTATGATTATGTATTTAAACAATTGTTCATGATATCTCATCTTTAGTTAGTTATGCATACTGATTATATGCAGCACAAATGTATTGCATACTCTAGCATTTATATTTTGTGTCAGCAATAGTGCATTCAGCATTTTAGCTGTAATCATTTCTTATTAAGACTATGCTTCAAGCTAAACATTGGCAATTACAACTTAAATGGACTCAGGAGCATCAGAACTGGACTGTGGAAGACTGGAAAAGGGTGTTGTAGACATATGAGACAATAATTAACAGGATTGAGTCAGATGGGAAGCAATATGTGTAGAAGCTACAAAAAGAAGGCATTTTAGACTGAATGACTATACCTACTGTAAAGTATAAAAGAAAGAATAATCTCATAGTATGGAGCTGTATAAGTTGAAATAGAGTAGGAAAGCTGATAAAAGTGGTGGAGATCATAAATGCTAAGTACTATGAAATTTTAAATGATGGAGCAAAGAAGAGCTTTGAAAAGTTGGAGATGAAGGTGGGTGTCTGCTACTTTTAATAGGACAATGAAAACACACCAAGAATGCTGAAAAATGGTTTGAGAACAACAACTTTGATGTTCTCTGGTGGTCAGCCCAATCTCCTGATCTCAATATTGAACACCTCTGGAAGTACAAAGAGCAGCTTAGGCAGTACAATAGACATACAAAGTATTAGATACTGAAATTAGAGATGCTCAAAAAACTATTTCAATGAGTAAATATTTTAAAATGACCATTACTCCATCAGTTTTGATCTAGATTACATAAGCCTAGGTTTGATACAGCAGCTCGTCATTGCAGAACACTGAAACTAGTAGCATTATACGGTATAAGACAAAAATATATATAGTATGTCTAAAAACAAGGCTGAAAACTGTAAGCCAGACATACTAAACAGCCAAAACCTGTAGGCTGGACATACTGTAGTGTTCCCTGCCTCCCGACGAGTCTGAAACTGGTCAAACAAAGTCAAACGGTGCATAATTCGTTGAGTTATAGACAAACCTTCGAGTAATGATGGATTGATGATAGCTGAAGCTTCCATCAATCAATCATTGATGATCCAGAGTAAAATCTTGATGGGAATGATAAGCAAGATGTGGCTGTGCCAAAAGAAGCTGATTCAATTATGGAGAGATCCGCAATCAAAGATAAAGCTGAAAATAGCACAGCACTCAGCAGCTATCAAAATAGATTAGATTATTACTATTTAATCTTGTATCAAGATCCGAGTACCAAAATCAGTCTAAATTAAGGATTGATGGAATCAATCAAAGATCCCAGATCACAATCTGCGATTAGCGCATTAGAACTATCAAACCTTCATGACTTTCCTTTCCAAAGCTCTACAGCACTCAATTATAGTGCTATCCCGCCCTCCTGGGTACCTCCAGACTCCTTGGAACCATGCGGATACAATGGAAGGGCCCTTAGTGGGTCCTGGATGATGGAAATGTGGAAACTGGAGGCCAGAAATAGCCTAAAACCAGCTGCCAGAGCAAAAACTTTCAATTCAGTAAATTTTATTGAATTGGCACCTGGATGGCTCAAACTTTAGCCAGCACCCAAACCAATAGGAAGTCTGTGGACATGCCAATCATGCGTGGTCCGTGCGCAGGGAAAGGGGTATAAATAGGACAAGGAAAAGAGGGACCCAGCTAAGGAAAACCTGTGCAGCTCATCTCCAGGGAGTGGACTACTTAGGCTAATCAGTAAAGTACTTCAGACCAGCTTTAATAAAGCTTATTGCCTATATTTGTGTGAACTAAGTTCGCTTAAATTAAAGCTTGAACTTTGTTAATCTAGTGAATAAACCATTTGTGTGGCTCGGAATCCCCAGGGAGTGTAACTACTTAAGCCTATCATTTAGTTGACTTTACTAGGGTTGCTTTTTGGTATCTTTTCAGAGACCATTTATATTGTGAACTGCTTTGGTTTGTTATAATAATAAACTACAACTACAAAAACCATTACAACTTCATTACAAGTGTTAGTTTCTGTGTCATAGCCCCATGAAACTCGCAAAAGTAAAGTTTAGTTGTCTACATTAATTGGAGTCCCTCTAATTAGAACAAACCCTACATTTTGCATCAATAGATACTCCACCAACTCTGCCCCTAGCCTTTCCTGAGTATATAAGGCTTCAACTCCTTAGTCGGTCCTTAGTCTTGGTATTAATTATAATTTCTACTTATCTTTTTTTACTTTCTGTCTCTTTTCTTTTTTTCTCTCTCAATAAACTCATTTTTATCTCTATTTCTTATCCAATTTTAAATTCTTGACCTTTTTCACTCATGCTTGACCTCCATTGCCACTTTGGTTGAGCTACAACCATGATTGGACTACTTTGAAGTACTTTGAATTACTTTTTCAAAGCTTTTTGCAACTTTTATTGCCCTTTAAGCCTCTTTGACTAGTAAGTTCATTGCTTTATAGCAAGCTCCCAGGTCAGCAGTCTCTGATATAATACCAAAACTCCTCTCACTCATTGGAAGCTTAAATAATGACCTACATTCAAAATTATATATCTTTTGTGACCTATCCTGTTGATGCTTATAGGCATCTCTTAGCTTCATACTACTCTCATGACACTTTTCCCACTACTTCCTCATACTTCCAACAATATTATCCTGCTTTCATACTATATGCAAATCAATACTAGCAGGCAGATACTCATAAATACCAGTTTAAGCCCTTGGTTAGCCAGGGCTCAAATCTCGATTAACATGCTTAGGCCTCCTATCATGCAATGGGTCCCAATTTATAGCCCCACTTGTAAGAATGCTTAAGCACTCTACAAACACACTAGAACACCTCAGTCCCAAGCGCAGGTTTGTTTATGGCTAAGGTTGGCATAGGATATGTTCCAGAGACTAACTATCTTCTGTGTGCTCTTGCATATCCTTGTCCTCTTTGGTGAAGAAATGTTATGGCTTCAGCTGTACTAACTCTTTTCTCCCTCTTCAAGCAAAGCAATGCACTTAAAGGAGCTGAAAAGCTGTTGTTATGACAATGAGAACAAATAGCAGACTACACATAGCAGAAGAATGAGATTTTGAGGTTGTTCTGCATCTTAGATGCAGAGCTCATCCAAAGAACTCAGACTCTGTTTAGGAGTCTTGAACTACCAAAGGCAAAGAGTAGCATGAAAAATTGTGCAGACCATCCGTTGATAAGATCTGGGCTGGGCTCAGCGCAGCAAAGCTATAATTAGCGACTTTTGTTGATAGCAGTTTGGCGGCTCACTCAGGCGATCAGGCACGACGCAAACGACACATGACTAGGCGACCACGGGATGTTTAGCGCACGGGACTTCCAGACTACGGGACTCGCTTACCTGACTGTTAACGCACGGACCACACACATGACCTCGGGCTCGATAACAGGTCACCGATCAAAGATAGCCGGCGCCCTATAAGATTACGCGTTTAACGACTTGCCGACGGCTATCAGCAGGTCGCCACTTCTTCAGCCCCGGTGCCTAGCGGGTAGTGACGCTTACCTTTACCGACGCTTAGCGACTTTGGCGACGCCAGCCCCCTTGATTGTTTCAGACCCCAGGATAGTCACCGTTTATTTGACTGCTTTCAGTGCTCACTTGGTAACTTAGCACTTGCCGACTGATAGACGCCACGGGTTAGCTATTTCACATTCTATTCTTCTTGTCATAATCCATTCCCCATTTTGTTACTTAGCGACTTATAGTTTAATTAACACGGCGACTTAGCACCTATAAATACTGTACATATTTTGTCTTAGGAGCATAAAATTCCATCCCCACAGTTCAGATTTCAACTTGCGCACACTAAGTTCCTCCAAGTCACCAAGGGACTTACTGTTTCTACCGACTACGCTAAGCTTGCCGCTTCTTCGCCAGTCTTGCCGACTGTCTTGGTGCTATACGAGCACACTCCGACTACGTTACGTCGCCAGGTCCTTGCCGACTATTGGCACCCTAGCGCCTTGCAGGCGACACGGCTTAGATCGCTAAGCACCTTTCTTCCAATTACTAAATTTTCCTTAACAAACTAAGTCTCTGGGACCCTGCCCGGACTCCCTCTCAACTAGCGACCGCCCAACGCATTATCTTTCACAGTAGCTAGGTACCATTTACCCTTGACAGTACTTAGCAACTTTTGGGCGTCATCACCATTGAAACTTTAAAAGCGTTATGTTTGGGGGACCTTACTAACATGGAAATGTGATTGACTGCATAATGACTCCGCTCTACAAAAAGAGCTAGCCTTATTTGTCAAAGAGATATATATATCCACTTTATCAGGAAGATTTCAAAACTCCAAGGATGTGGCATACTCATTCTATATTCAATACAACTCTCTGGCCGCAAGAGTTTCTCAGAGCAAAGACTCTTTCTCAAAAGCAGAGCAGCAACACCGCTAAAACTTCAACACTATGTCTGCTCTGCTCTATGACCTCAATCCTAAGAAAAGACTCTTTGAACAACTTGCTGCTTATATAATAAGCTTTTCAGCATAGCTCTGGGCTAACTCAGTGCTCAGTGTCAGCACTTTCTGGACTTGGGAACAATTAATGGGCCTCATCACCTTAGTAAGAACAACTCAAAAACCTTGAAAAAACAATAACAAAGCTGGCTCCACTAACATTCTTTTTTATATTGACTTCTGAAACACCAACATTGGTCCCTAGACCGTCCTCTTGGAAAATCAACTCTCATTGAAAATGAGACATCCCATGTTTGAGTGTGACTCCTTCCTCTCCCTTATACCTTGATCAAGACAAAAATCATGCTTCTCTGCTGAGTCCTCTATGTCCTTTTGTTAACAAACAAATCTCTCTGGGTTTCCTTCCTCTTTTAGCTCTCTCCTCCACTTTATGTCTCACATCTCCTTCTTTTAATTTTCCTCAATTCCTTCATTCTCCTTTCTCTATAATACTCTTCTTTTCTCCTCCATTCTTCAGTCTTTTTCTCTCCAACTCCCTCACTTTCCCCCTATTTCTCCCTTGCCAACTCTCTACTTAGAAGACTAGAATATGAACAAAGACCTCCTAGCAGACTGCTTGGTGGCTCTCTTGTCCTTTTCCCTCAGAGCCTTCTTTTGGTCTGGGAGGAACACTGTCAGACAAAAGGCCTCAGCTCCTCTCTGGTCCTCCTCCATTACTCCTTAGCCCTTCTAAGAGTTGAAAACCAGCAATCAGTGCATTTCTACTGCAGAATGCCCTTGGCAACTACTATAATTACTACTACAATGCTAATGGCCCCATGCAGAACAGTAACAATCAGAGTGCTGAGGTACATGATGCTTTTGCTTGGGAAGAACAGCTGAATATTCAAAAGCCAGAGATGTTTAGTAGTCATAACCCTCAAAAGTAGTGTATCTTCCTTGTACAGTGCCTCAACACCTTCCAAGACAAGGCACACACATATGCTAGCAACTGTGCTCAAGTGGTGTTTGTCTTCTCGTATTTACAAGACATTGCTTATCTTGATTTCTTCTTCGACTAGTTATGTTCTGGCTATTAGTGTTAATTTATATACAGTATCCTAGAAATTTTGTGTATTTGGAACCGATATAGGTGATTTTAGTTTTCTCCATTGAAAGTTCTAATTTAAGTTTATCTTTCAAAAAGTCTCTTACTTTGTCCCTTATCTGAACTGCCAGTTTGCATGGACTTGTTACTCCTATTACTTAGTTGTCAGCGTATCTTACATAGTGTATTTTTGTTCCAGTTCTGATAACCAAAGGGATTGTTTTTAATAGAATTTTATTTTTGATGATAATTTCTTTAATATTTTTTATTTCACTTTCAGTTCTCTTTTTGGCTATTGTCCTTGACCACTACACTGCTGTTTTCTGCTACAATCCCCATCACCTCTTATTCTCTGACTAGCAAGCATTTGTACAGAAGTTTTCAGAAAAGTTCAGCATATATGATATTGTTGCCAAAGTTGAAAAGAACCTGGTAACCTTAAAAATGTCCTTCAATAAACGATTCACCATCTTTATTGTTCAATTTGAGAAAGAAGTCTATGAGATGGGCTGGAACTACAATGTCCTTTGGTTTCAACTCTACAGCGCCTTGCCAGAATGCATCTATAGCATCCTCCGCATTGCATCAAAGTAGCCCACTTACAAAGGCCTCAAAACTCTTGTGACTCAGATTGATCAACGTCATTAGAAAGACCAGGCCATTTTGTTGAATGCTTGTTGCCCTAGAAAAATGTCAGCCACATCAGGAGGTTCCAAGTAGCCATATCCTTTGTTTTTCTGTGTCTCCACCAAAAAGCCCCTTGCTTGCTAAGGTAGTGCCCCCCCCAGCTACAAAGGCCAATACCGAGGACTGCAGCTCTTGCCCTGTGACTGTCAGGTTCTGCTGACTGCAAGAGCTTAGTTTACTGGGCGAGACCCTTACGAGAAGACGCGATAGCTCTGGTGTACAATTCTGGGACTTACAAGAGCTCTGGAAGTAAAATGCTATGCTCCAGAACAGGTGTGGGCGTTTAAAGGACCTCTGGGGTGAACTACAAGACAAGAGGCAAGTATGTGCAGGTTTTGGATAAGTCAGGAAGCAATGTTGATTAAAGGAAGTGAGACGAGAAAAATTACAAGCTCTACGATTTGAGCCAAGCGAGCAAAACAAGATTAGATAGAGTTGGACCAGGACTTAAAAGGACACAGAGAAATGGATCCGAAGTGTAGTTAGAAACAAGGCCAGGACTGGAGAAGAGTCAAAATCTGTAAAGAGAAAGAAAAACATAAGTCGAGACTAAACTGAAAAAGAGTCACAAGAGAGAGAAAGAGAGAGAGAGAGAGAAGTACAAGGCAAGAAATTTGAGATGAGTACAAGACATAAGACGAGATGGAGTTAAAAATAGGCACAATATGAGGTAGAGTTAGGAAACACAAGCAGAATAGATTGAGAAATATAAAACAAAACACTGGGCAACAATACAGTGTGGATTATGCAATATCAAGACTATCAACTAAGTTCCTATCCTACCATTTAAGTACTCCTGCGGGTATGTCCCAGGCCAACCCTTCAATCTCCAGGTCTGAGCACAGCTCTAGGACTTTATATGAGTTGGCAGGTGTTGGTGAAGATCAAGTGGTGGCGGTGTCAGGGGCTTCTAGGAGTGGTGATGCGCAAAGGGGGCGATATAATGGCCAAGTGATGCATGTGATAGCATGATCGCTAGAGGGGGCCAGCAATGTTCAAGAAGAGTCAATGATGTCTGGAGGGTTTGCATGACTTCTTAGAAGTGCTCGGTGATGGCCAGGGTGATTGATGGTGGCGTTAGTGATGGTCATGGGAGTGAGATCACTGGCAAAGGTCGGTTCAGGGCTGTGGGGCTAGTAGAAGAGTCATTCTTCAAGATCTCTAGAAGTGGCAGCAAAGTTTGGAGCTGGCTGCGGGGTTAGCGGGTCGTGACAGTGACCTGCCGAACAGCTCATCTGCAGGCTGCAAAGCTGGAGGAACAAGCCAACAAACTCCCAAATGCTAATACCAAACCAAGCAACAATCTGACAGACGACCTGGACAGCAAAGAATACCTCAATGCTAATCAAACTTGCAACATGGATTGCTCTTGAGTTACCATGCCTGAAAAGAGTTCAGGAGCAAAGGGCTTTGCTTGCTTTGCAAAAAACTCAGACACTTTGTTTAGGAGTGCCTCAAGCATAGTGTCTTCAGCCGTGCTGTTTGGATCATTGATGGCAATGAGTATAAGTTTCAGTATGCGAAAAACAAGACTGCAACTTAGTAGACTCTGAAGACATGCTAAGCCATGGAATCAACATTGATGTCTTCTTGGCCTTGATTATACAACTTTGTGCATTGGCTCCTGCTCTGAATACCCATACTGCTGTTTTAACCTCCTGCTCCTCTCAATCCTTCCCTTTTCACACCTTATTTTCTCTGACCTCGACGCTCATTGACAGTGGCGCTACTGACAATTTCATTGACAAATCCTGGGCTTACCAAGCCTTTGTTAGGGGACCAGTCTCCGGACCTATTTCTAGCTTAGTCCAATGATATGCCTATTCCTAGCAGATTAGACCAGCTGCTTGGCCCACTCTTTTCTCTTCCGTCTTGTAGTAGTCAGCCTTGATGAGTCATATGCTCAGACTTTACTCAGCATCAATTATTGTTAGTCATACTCCTTTACATACCGAAGCCCAATTAGTAAACAGTATTAGTAATAGCACAGCCACCAATGTAGTATATATAGGCTGAACAATAGCAGTGTTCTTTTGGCTTATCCACCAAACCAACCGTAAGCTTATCTAGCGCCGCTCGACTCTCTGTTAGCCTTGCTTGCCTCTTGCCCAACTCTTGCCCGCCTCTGCGCTTGCTTGACTCCTGCTTGCCCCTTGCATCACCGACTCTATGGAAGGGTTCCGCAGATGTCAAGCATTCCCCTTATAGCTTTGCTCCCTCTTATCCACCTGCTCACTCTAATTGGCTTTTGCCTTTTTAATGGAAAAACCTCCTTTGCTAGAAGCATGACCCACTACTTGTTTGTGCCCTTTACCTTTGAGAATGGCATAACGCAGGAGCTCAAGATGCTTGTCACAAAACTTCACTAGTTGGCACTGTTTGTTCTTGGGCTTCTGTGGCTCTGTTTTATCAACCCAAAAATTGACTAGCACTCTCTGTTCATGAGCCTTAGTCAAGAAGCAAGCCTTGAGCCCCTTTCTCTCATCATCTTCATTCACTTTTCTCTCCCTTAGTCCTCTGCAATCTTTACCAGAAAACTCTATTCCAACTTTGCAAAGTCCTTCATTGTTGACGTGACATTCTGATTGAACCAAAGAACCTATTCTGCTTTAATAGACAGTGGAACAACTAAAACGTTTGTTGGCACAGAATTGGGGCTCCTAAAAGAACTGCTGGACACTCCAATCAACCTCCAACTCTTTAATGGGCAACCCACTCCCTTGGAACCTATTACTCATCACCATGCTGACACCATTACACTCATGAACAAATCTTTTGTTCTTCATGGACCTCCTAATCACACAACTACATTAGACCACCTTTATAATATTGAGGCTTCTGTGGCTCTGAGATGCTAACTTGGACATGGACTGGAAGACCATGACAATGATGTTTGATACTAAAGACACATGCTTAGCAGCGAGCATCTTCTTTAAGTCTCAACATAACTTGTCCACTGAAGACAAACTCAAAGGAAACTCTAAAAGAGAGAGTAGCGACAATCACTTCAAAACCCCTTTAGACCTCAAGACCCTCAAGACCAATTTCCTCCTTCTTCTCTTCAAAGTCACTTCCAACAATTACTCCAACTGCCACAACATCAAGACCGACTCTCTCTTCTCTCTTCTAAAGCTAAGTCTGACAATCACTCCAACTAACACAACCTCAAAATTGACCTCACCCCTCCTCTTTCCAAAAATATTTCCAACACTCACCTCAACCACTGCAAACTCAAGACCACCTTCAAAACCCCCAACAACAATGTGTTTCTCCCTTCTGACATTAGCCCCAACAATCACTTCAAGAACCCCCCTCCTTCTTCTTCTTTTTTCCTCAACATTTTCTGTAATAAGTACAAGAAAAGGCATCAATTGCAATTTTCATCACCTTCACTCCCGCTTTTAGAGGCCCTCTCATTGGCCCCTACTAAAGAACCTCTGAACATGAGAATCATTTAAGCTGCTCCGTTTGCTTGGATTATTCAAGAAAGAGTACAAGCCTACCAATTCCATGTCACCCCCTTCTTTTCTGAAGAACACCTTCGAGCCAAGGTACCTATCTCAGAGAAGAAATCAAAAGATCAGATCCTTCAAGAAGTCATTCTTTTCAAGTACCATGAGTTTGCTAACATGTTCTCTGAAACCAGCACACAGAAGCTGCCTCCTCATCACTTTTACAACCACTAAATTGACTTGGATGACGGCATGTCACCGCCGTTTAGGAAAATCTATAATATGTCAGAGATTGAACTGCATGCATTGAAAGAATACATTGACAACATGCTCAGAAAGGGCTTTATTAGACTTTCTACCTTCTCTGCCAGAGCCTCTGTTCTATTTGTTAAAAAGAAGGATGGCTCCTTGAGGCTTTGCATTGATTACTGGGGACTCAACAGAATCATAAAAAAGAATCAGTATCCCATCCCATTCATCAAGGATTTAGTTGACTGCCTTAGAAGTGCAAAGGTCTATACAAAAATCAATCTTAGATCAGGATACAACAACGTCTGCATTGCTCCAGAACACAAATAGAAGACAGCATTCTACATACACCATGGGCTTTTTAAATACCTAGTCATGCTCTTTGAAATGACTAACACATCTGCTAATAAGCCTCGCACTGGTGCTATTTTTAGCAATTTATATTTTGTAGCAAGCAGGAATCAAATACAGGCTACAGAACACAATGTGCAGGATCATAGGACTTAGCAACCACTTGACTTGGCGACCACAGGATCTTGGCAACCACCTGACTTGGTAGTCATATAATGATTTACCAGTCACATGGCAATCACAAGACTTAGCAACCATGGGACCTTAGCAACTACCTGACTCTGTGATTACCTGATGCTCACTTGACTTCAGTCCGGCCCCCATTCAGATCTCTGATCAGAGATAGCCAACTTTAAGACCTTTAGCAATGTCTTTCAAAAACTCGGTGCTTCTCAAAGATCTGGCATCAGATTAGTTTTAGCAACACTTATTGCTTATTTGACGCTTAGCAACTTACTCAAGACAGGCTTTTTGATGATTTCAAGCCTTAGTAACAGTCCCCACTGATGATGCCTGAAAGTTGCTTAGCATTGTTTGGGTGGATAGTAAACTTAGCACCTCATGAATGAATAGCGTTGGGTGGTTGCTAATGTTGAAAGAGTCCTAGGCAGGGTCCCAGAAGCCTAGTCTTTTTAGTGGAGTTGAACTTGAAAAAAATAAATGAGTTGCTTAGCAATCTAAGCCATAAGCTTGCAAGGCATTAGAGTGCTAGAAGTCAGCAAGGACTTTAGCAACATTGACGTTGGCAATAGTGTGCCCATATGGCACCATAAGAACAAAAGTTGGCAGGCACAGTTGGCAAGACTATCTCACTTAGCAACTTTGAAGACTTAGAATGCACTGAAATGTGATCTAAACTGTGGAGCATATGATTCAATGGTAGCTAAGACAAAATATGTACAGTATTTATAGGTGCTAAGTCACCGTGTTAATTAAACTAAAAGTCACTAATTAATCAATCAAAAAAAATAATGACAAAGGCAATGGAACATGAAAGTCGCTAGGCAATGGCATCTGTCAAGTTGGCAAGTGCTAACTCAACAACGTAGCAGTGAAAATGATCAAATGTGCAGAGACTGTTGCTAAGGCCTGAAATCATCAAGGAGCCTGTCTTGAATAAGTCACTAAGCATTGAATAAGCAATAAGTGTTGCTAAAACTGATCTGATGTCGGATCTTTGAGAAGTACTGAGTTTTTAATAGGCATTGCTAAAGGTCCTAGAGCTGGCTATCTCGGGAGCGCAATGGAGTAGTGGCCCATCGCACAAAGGCTTAGAACACATGATGTATGACAACCCTGACAAACTGCAGGAAGTCATGAGTTTGAATCCCGCCTCTGTTCAGCCACTTGGGAGGGTTTAGTGGGTATTATCCATAAGAGGATTGAGTCCCACACTACTGTAATTAACAGTGTGCGTAAAAGCATTCCCACCCAGTAAATAGGGACTTCTTAGCATGAGGCAGGTTTAAATTCCCACCATCCCCACCAATGGGTTCTGGGATGATGCCTAGGGCGGCTGTCACTGGGCTACTCGTAATAGGGTAACATTACTCCAAAAAAAAAAAAAAAAAAAAAAAAATAGAGTTGGCTATCTCTAATTGAAGATCTGAATAGGGGCTAGACTAAAGTCAGATGAGCATCAGGTGATTGCAGAGTCAAGTAGTTGCCAAGGTCTTGTAGTCACTAAATCTTGTGATTGCTATGTGACTAGTAAATTGTCATATGACTGCCAAGTTAGGTGGTTGCCAAGGTCCTATGATCGCTAAGTCAGGTGGTCACTAAGTCCCATAATCTTTTGTGTTGCATATTGTAGCCTTAGTTCAATTCCTGCATGCTGCAAAATATAAGTTGCTAAAAATAGTACCAATGCGCTGAGTTCAGCCAGAGGCTTATCATTGCACATTTGACTACTTTCACTGCCAAGTTGTTGAGTTAGCGCTTGCTGACTTGACAAACACTGTTGCTTAGCAACTTTCACATTCCATTACACTTGTCATTATTTTTCTTCATTAACCAATCAGCAACTTTTAGTTTAATTAATATAGTGACTTAGCGCCTATAAATATTGTACATATTTTGTCTTAGTTATCATCAAATCATACGCTCCACAGTTTAGATCACATTTCAGCGCACTCTAAGTCCTTAAAGTCATTAAGTAATAAGTCTTGCCAACGGGGCACGGTGGTTCAGCTGGCACCATTGTGTCCCCAAGGGGGTCCCGTTACTTCCAAGTGGTTGGGGGTTCAATCCCTGGCTGCGCCCACCTAGACACACCTTAGACACTATGTGGGTAATTTCAACGCCGCCGGGCCACCACCATCTGCCCGGACCATTGGAGGGCTTTGTAGGTCAGGCCTATAATGGGCATACCAATGTGTTGGGATCACCAATCAGGGCACAAGGAAGCACTGTTATCACCATGGCTCGGTGGCCAGAGGAAATGCCAGCCATTGCCACATGACCAAACTGGGAGATTGGAAGCCGTTGAGCAATGAGTAAAACCGGCCGGGGGTGAATCCTTGTCGGGACCGTGTGACTGCCCGGAGGGAGGCCGAAAGTCGTAAACCAATTAGGCAGCAGGGGTGGGGAATCCTAAAGTACCACGTTCAAGCAAGATTGATTCAGAACTACCGGACAACAAACCGAGTGCAGGCCAGGCCGCTGCTTATGCAAGTCCGTAGCCAACAAATGAGGAGAAAATCTGGAGGGAAGATGAGTATACGTGCAGGAATCCGGAAACGGGGGGTTCTCTGGTCGTGGGATCCAGCCGAACCTGCATAGGAGCCGATTAGGATACCAAGCAATGTAAAGGTGAAGTGGGAACGCAGTGCAGAGTAGCACAACGGATGGGAAGGAACGTTAACGGCAGATATTTGCGGCCTAAGCCTGGAGTTTCCGGAGCAATCCAGCCGGCACCGTAAGAATACTGTAGGGTAGATGACATACGACGCCCATGTATACCGACCTTGAAATAAAAGCCCGAAAGGAGACGATCAATCATCATCATCATCATCAAGTCTTGCCAACTTTACCTTAGCAACTGTACTTTCTGACTTTTGTTTTTATGGTGCCATACAGGCACACTCTTGCTAAACGTTTATGATGCTTGAGTCTTTATTGATTTTTAATATCCTAGCGCCTCACAGGCTTTTGGCTTAGATTGCTAAGCAATACCTTTATTTTTCTAAGTTCAAACCATACTAAAAAAACTAGGCTTCTGGGACTCTGCCTGGGACTCTTTCACTACTAGCGACTGCCTGACACTACTCATTCTTGAGGCACCAGGTTTACTATCCATCAGGACAGTGCCTAGCAATTTTTGAGCATCATCATTGCCACCTTTCAATACTTCATGAACAACATCTTCTACAATATGAGCAATTTCTTTATAATAATGTATCTGGACAATATTCTGACTCTTTTGAGGAACACTGCAGACACATGCAATAGGTCCTAAAATGTCTCTAAGAGCATAACTTCCACACAAAACTAGAGAAATGCTCCTTTTACACCAACAAAGTCAAGTATCTAGGCATCATTGTGTCTTCAGAGGGTGGTCTGCATGGATCTAGCCAAGGTCAAGGCTATCCTCAATTGGCCTCACCCTCAGAATCTCAAGGAGCTCTAGGCTTTCCTGGGTTTTACAAATTTCTACCAGTGGTTCATTGACAACTACTTGGGCATTACCAAATGCCTAATTTGCTTGACCAGAAAGAATACTCCTTGGGACTAGGACTCCAAATGCTAGGACATCTTCAAACTCTTAAAGAAAGCGTTCATATTTGTCCCTATCCTACGATTATGACCCCTCCCTACTAGTGATCCTCAAGTGCAACGCCTCTGACTATGCTATTGCAGAGATTCTATTGCAGCAGGACCCCAATGGCAAGGAGCTCCAGCCCATGGCCTTTTACACCTGTTCCATGATAGCTGCAGAGCTGAACTATGACATGTACGACAAAGAGCTCCTTGCCATTGTTAAAGCATTCAAATAATGGCATGTGTACCTTGAGAGCATGAAACACCGGATCTGGGTATACTCTGACCATAACAACCTCCAGTACTTCATCACCACCAAAGATCTCAGAAGTTAAATGTATACTCTAAGAAGTTCTTTGACATTGAGTAGAATCTGTCACAACTTGCTAACCCCACAGTCAGCTCCAGACCTCAAAACCATCTCCAGAAGTCCCAAAAAGCAACTCTCCCACGAGCTCCACAGTCCTGGACCAATCCTTGTCAGTGATTTCACTCCCACAACCATCACTAATGTCACCATCAATCATCCTAGCCATCATCAAGCATTCCCAAGAAGTCACGCAAGCCCTCTAAACATCATAGACTCTTCCTGGACATTGCTGGCCCTCTTTGGCAATCATGTCATCACCTGCATCACCTGGCCATCATATCACCTTCTTTGTGCATCACTGCTCCTAGAAGCCCCTGATACTGCCACCTGATCACTATTGATACCTGCCACTCTATTAATTGAAATCGACACTTGCCAACTCATATAGAGTTCTGAAGCTGCGCTTAGACCCAGAGATTGAGGGCTTGGCCCAGGACATATCTGTGAGAGTACTTAAGTGGTAGGATAGAGACTTAGTCGGTAGTTTTGATATTGCATAACCTACCCTGTATAGTTTGCTCCAGTATTTTGTTTTGTGCTCCCAAATTCATCTCTGCTTGTGTTTTATGAACTTCTGCCTCATATCATGTCCGTTTAACTCTGTTTTGTCTTGTGTTTTGTACTCATCTCAAATCTCTTGCCTCATACTCTCTTTCTCTCTCTCTTTCTCTCTTTTTCTCTATCTTGTGACTCTTTTCTGGTTTAGTCCTAACTCTTTTCCTTTACAGATTCCGACTTTTCTTAAGTCTCAGCTTTGTTCTTAACTGCACTCCAGTCTATCTCTCGTATTTCTCTAAACCCTGGTTCAACTCTCTCTAATCTTGCCTCACTTGCTTGGCTCAAACTATAGAGCCTTTGCCTCACCTCCTCTAATCAATATTGCCTCTGAACTTATCCAGAATCCTCCTGCACTTGTCTTATATCTTGTGGCTTGTCCCAGAGATCCCTTAAATGCTTGCATCTATTTCAGAGCATAATGTTTCACCTCCAAAGCCCTCGTAAGTTCTGGAATTGTACATTGGAGCTATTGCATCTTTCCATAAAGGCCTCGCCCAGTAGACTGAGCCTCTGCAGTCAGCAGAACCTGACAGAATCTCTTGTCATTATTCTGCCAGAGCACCTACAGTCTATATTGCTCCTAGACAACAAAAGCCTTCCTAACCAGATCTGGAAATTGCCTTCTGATGCATACTTCAAGGCTCACAGACCCTTAGGCGCTGCAGATACCCCATCACAAACATCTGATTCTTCATCAAACTTTATCAACCTCGCCCTTATCCTTGCAAAAGCGTCCCCAAGTCTCCCACTTTTTTTCCTTTCTCCAAATAGTAAGTTTTTTCTTTATAATGGCTTGGTATATGTCTTCAACTACCAGAATCTAGGCTTGGATGTCCTCTGCCAACATCATGACCACAAACTAAAAGAATATTGAAGACTACACAATTCATCACACATACGTACTTTTGATCAAGCCTAAAGAAGAACATTACTTGCTATGTTCTCTAAGCCAGCCAAAGTCCTGCACCATTGCCTATTTGGACTTCTTAAGCCACTCCTAGTAGACCAGTGACCATAGTCTTCCATCTCCATAGACCATATTGTCAAACTGCCAGAGTCCAATAGGTACAATGCCATCCTTGTCATAGTATGCAGACTCACTAAGCAAGCCATATTCATCTCTTACTGCACTACTGACATGGCACTGGACTTTGCCAAACTGTTTGTCAAGCACGTCTTCTCTAAGCATAAGCTTCTAGACAATATTCTGTTCAACCAGGGGCCCTTGTTTGTGTCCAAGTTCTGGCAATCCCTCTGCCGAGTCCTCAACATACTGACAAACCTGTCTACAGCCTACTACTCAAAGACCAACAAACAGACCAAGCAATGTCAACCAGATTCTGAAACAGTACCTCTACATCTATGTAAACTACCTCCAGAACAACTGGCACACCAAGCTTCCCATTGCAGAGTTCACATATAACAACATCCCCCACTCCACCACTAAAGTATTTCCCTTCTTTATCAACAAGGGCTATTACTCCTGCTTCATTATCTCTCTACGCGATATCTCCTCTTATGCTGCACATAAAGCTGCCTATGACCTCTAGGCCCTTCAGAAGTTCCTCCAAAACAAAGTCAACATTGCAAACTGAGCCTACAGCTAGCATACCAACACAAAATGCCTGCTTACTTCAGACTGGCCCATAGAATCCCTAGTGTGGCTGGACAGGCAAAATATAAAAACCTGACAACTATTGCTTAAGCTCAACCACAAGTGGTTAGGTCTCATTAAGATCATCAAAAAGATCTCTTTCTATGCCTATTGACTCACACTTCCTTCTGGCATGCAATCTCTCCATCTCATCTTCCATGTCTGACTCCTTGAACAACATCCTCTTGACCTCTTCCAACGCCGCATCCTCCTCTCCCCAGTGGAAGTCAATGATGAGCCCAAATACAAAGTGGACAAAGCAATGGACTCTCGCTTCCACCGAGGCAGGGTTTACTATCTAGTTTGCTGGGTAGGGTACAGCCTCAAAGATAACATCTGAGAACTCCTTGATCACCCCCACGACATTCCAAATGCATTCCAAACCTTCTACCTACTCTTTCCTCAGAAGCTGCAAGACTCCTGAGCGACTTAGTGCTCTCCAAGTATGTTCCTGTTACTCTCATTCCACTCTCCACCTGTCTTTCATGCCCAATGCCTTTCCCCACTTCCTCTCATCTCTCCATTCTCTTCAATCTCCTCCTCCCCTCCTCCTCCTACTGTGCTGACCCTGCTACCTCCCTTCTTGTCCTCAAATCTACTTTCTGATCCCTCTTTAGCTCCAGGCCCACTCTCACTCCCAACTCCTTCATCATATCTCCTCACAGCTCCAACAGGACCTCGTGAGCGTTAGGGAGGTCCTTGCCCAAATTTAGCACTGTGCGCTCCAGGTTCTACCCAAGTGTAAAGAAAAGTCATTGATGGGCCTTTTCTGTGTGCTCCAACAACCAGAAACTCTTGGAAATGTAAGAGAGCAAGCAATATTGTGACCAGATTTGCTGGAGGCCCTTTTATATGAAGACCTTGACACCCTCTCTAAGAGTTTGTAGTGCCAACAAATTCACCCTAAGTGGCTGATCAGGATAAGATAAAACTAAAAGAAAAACAACTACTTACTAAGTTTAAAGAGATAGCTTTTGTCTTATTACTTGTTTTAACTATGTACAAAACACTCATTGTCAAAACTAGAGATGCCACCAGGCAGCGGAGGGGGTGGACAACCCAAACCTCACACACCATTGTTGCATGTCATGAGGGCGGCAGCAAGCCAGAAACTAAAAATCAGTTCGGCAAACAATGTGAAGAAATGGCTGAGCAACAATGTTTATATTGACTTGCTAGTGATGCAAAATGTAGGGTTTGTTAAACTAATCAGAAGGACTCTAATCAGTGTAGACAACTAGACTTTACTTTCGCGAGTTTTGTGGGGCTATGACACAGAAACTAACACTTGTAATAAAGTTGTAATGGTTTTTGTAGTTTTGTTTTATTATTTCAATGAACCGAGGTAGTTCACAATATAAATGGTCTCTAAAAAGATACCAAAAAGCGACCCTAGTAAAGTCAGCTAAATGATAGGCCTAAGTAGTCACACTCCCTGGGGACCTCAAGCCACACAAATGGTTTGTTCACTAGATTAACAAAGTTCAAGCTTTAATTTGAGCGAACTTAGTTCACACAAATGTAGGCAATAAGCTTTATTAAAGCTGGTCTGAAGTACTTTACTGATTAGCCTAAGTAGTCCACTTTCTGAGGACCCCGAGCTGCACAGGTTTTTCTTAGCTGGGTCCCCCTTTTCTTCTCCTATTTATATCTCTTTGAATGCGCACAGACCATGCGTGATTTTGCATGTCAGTGGCTTCCTATTGGTCTGGGTATAGGCTAAAGTTTGAGCCACCTGGGTGCCAATTCAATACAATTTACTGAATTAAAAGTTTTTGCTCCAGCAGCCGGTTTCAGGCTATTTCCGGCCTCTGGTTTCCGCGTTTCCATCATCTGGGACCTGCTAAGGGTCCTTCCGTTGTATCCGCACAGTTCCGGGGAGTCCAGAGGTATTCAGAGGAGCGGGATAGCACTATAATTGAGTGCTGTAGGGCTCTGAGAAGGAAAGTCACCAAGGTTTGATGAAATTGATGTGCTGATCACAGATCATGATCCAGGATCTTTGATTGATTGCATCAATCCTTAATTTAGACTGATTTTAGTATTTGGATCTTGATCCAAGATTAGATAGCTATTAATCTAATCTATTTTGATGGCTGCCGAGTGCCATGCTATTTTCAACTTTATCTTTGATTGTGAATCTCTCTGTGATTGAATCAGCTTCTTTTGGCACAGCCACAGCTCACTTATCATTCCCATCAAGATCTTACTCTGGATCATCAATGATTGATTGATGGAAGCCCTTGGCTATCACTAATCCATCACTACTCAAAGGTTTGTCTATAACTCGACAAATTATGCACCATTTGACTTTGTTTGACCAGTTTCAGACTTGTCAAGAGGCGGAGAACACTACGGTATGTCCAGCCTACAGGCTTTGGCTGTCTAGTATGTCTGGCTTACAGTTTTCAGCCTTGTTTTTAAACATACTATATATATTTTTGTCTTATACTGTATAATGCTACTGGTTTCAGTGTTCTGCAACGGCGAGCCGCCGTATCACTATCAAGTGTGCTCAATGCTGAGATGCTGAAGTCTGTTGCTCTAGATCCTGTGGAGAACAGATACACCCATCAAAGTTAGGAAGGTATGAGAGCAGTCATGTATGGTCTGGAGTACATGACTATGGAAGAAACAGAAAAAGGTGTAGCGGAGGCAGTGAAGAAGGTCATGGAGGGATACAAGGAGATCTTGGAAACATTGGTGGATGTCTTGGTAAAGACAGTAAAGGAGATAGCAGAACAAGCAATGGACAGAGCAGCAAAGGTGGACCTCAAAGAAGGACAGATGGAAGAACCAAAGAGGGGTAGTGTGGAGAGTGTGGGATGCACCCAAGGGGGTTCACATACGCTGACGTGGCTAGGATAGCGGAACAAAGAGACATATTACACCAAGCCTGTAGCAAGGCCTGACAATTGATTGTTGACTTCCCAGCAGGGAACATGACTACAAAGGACCTTTCAGAGAAAGAGCTCATTGCAAAGGCTGCCATGGCCAAGGAACTCATGGGCATCACAGGACTTGACGCCCCCAAGGTAGACTTCATCTTGGCTTGTAAGCTAAAGAACGGTGGTGTTCTGTACGAGCTCAGCACTACTGAGGCAGTGGAGTGGCTGACACAGAGCAATGTGAAACCACTGTTCTTGGAAAAGATAGGCGCCGATGCAAGGGTTAAGGACAAAATGTATGTGGTATTTGTCAAATTTGTCCCAATATCTTTGGGGGACCAACCTGAGCTGAGACTGAGGGAAGTAGAGGAAAACAATGGTTTGCACCTGAGGAAATTAGTCATGGCTAGGTGAGCTCACGCTCCATACACCAGGACTAACCTGGCACAAAAAGTCGCACACCTGGTAATCACCTGTTGCACAGACAAAGAGGCAAACAACATTATTTGTAGAGGACTCATCATTGAAGAGAGGAGGTCCAGGCTAAGAAGCTGGATCACAAATCCAGGTGCTACCTTAAATGCCAGAGGTATGGCAGGGAACACTTGGCTGGTGAATGCACACAGGAAAAGAAAACATGCAGCAGGTGCACGAGAGATCATGGGACTGTAGAGTAAATGATCTGAAAGAGTTCTCATGTGCAAACTGCAAAGCTAAAGAGCTCCGACATAACTACATATCAGCAGCTAAAACGTGTCCCATCTTCATGGAGGCCAAGGCGCGCCTCCAAGACAGGTCGCCAGAGATGAGGTACAGATACTACCCCACAGAGGAGACATGGACTTGGGCTAGAGTGGATGAGCCTACAAAGAGGCCTCATGACTCAGCACACTTGGATGGATCCCTTGAGAGGCTGTCCTTCAGGGAAATGGGCCAAGAAAGGTTGGCAGGGAGGCTGACAGAACAAGGTGACTGTCTTCCGAGGCAAGTACCAAAAAAGCAACAAGCGTCCACCCCAGCCCAGGAGAGCGCAAAGCCCATGACCCAGTCCAAGCTAACACACTTCAAGTGGAGTGAACACAGGCTAGATGGAGCAGGAAGCCAGGACGGCACACAGACCACAAGCGAGAGTCATGGCCTGATCAACGAATTCTAGGAGCTCGACAGCAGGTTCGATGAGATCATAAATGACCTAGCAGGTAACAAGAATGAATCGAGGGAACAATCCCCAGTCAAACAATGACAGAGACAAACAGAACACCAAGTGCAGCATAGGATGGACAGGTTGATAATTTGGCAACAAAACGTAAACAAGTCTTTAATAACTCAACACACAGTATTAGCAGCAATGAACGATAGCATTGACATCATATATCTACAGGAACCCTATTATGACTTTAATAAACAATTCTGAGCCATGCAGAAATGGCGGCCAGTATACCCAAGGATTCACAAGGAGAACAAGGGCCCAGAAGTCAAGGACGGTAATGTTGATCAATAGGCATATAGCCACAGATGCCTGGACGAGGCTCAACGTCGACAGTGCAGACGTAGTCGCAGTCTGGCTAAAAACAAACAAATGCATGCTATGGATTTTTAACATCTACAATGCATACAAACATTTGAGGAGCATACAAGCAGTGGAGCATTTCATCAATAGCGCCGAGGAGAAAAGGACACAAGGCAGGAATGGTGCAGACATTTGAGTGGGGGACTTTAATAGGCACCACTTGATGTGGGATGATCCAAGGAACGGGCACCTGTTCACTCGCCAAAATCTCAATGAGGCAGAGGATCTCATTGGCTTGCTGATGGCGAAGCAGATAGTGATGATCCTTTGGTCAGGAAACACCAAAAATCTCACTTGACTTGACAATGTGTTTGTGTCTGATACTCTGCAGAACAGTGTTATGAGATGTGAGGCACTCCATCAAGACCAGTGTCCAAGAGCAGATTACTTCCTGATCATCACCATGCTCAATGCAACAGCGGAGCATTGTGAAGCCGACAATAATTGGAAGTTCAGGAAGGTAAGGTAGAGTGAATTTGAAGAGGAGCTGGGAAAGCAACTCAATAGCATTCCACAGACAAGAATAGGGTCCAAGGAGGAAATGGAGAGGAGGTTAGACAACATCATGGTGGCACTGTTATGGACAGTGGAGGCAAAGGTCCAGAGGAGAAGAGGGTTGCCCTACACAAAAAGGTGGTGGAACAAGGATTTATCAAGAATAAGGGCCAAGGCAAGGAGGCTGGGATGGGTGTCATGGAAAAAACTTGTGGACACAAACTATCCAGTTCATGAAGACTTTTGCAGGGCTAGGAACAACTATGGACAAGCTATTAAAGACGTGAAGAAGAAGCACTGAGAGGATTGGCTGAAGCAAGTGGATGCAAAGACTGTGTGGGATATGAAGAAATTTGTAACAGCGGTGCTGTTGAATGGGGGCTGCTCAAGGGTGCCAGCACTGCAGAAAAAGGTAAGGGGCAGAATCAGAGAGGTGGAAGAGAATGAGAATAAAGCAAAACTCTTTCACAAGGCGTTCTTCTACAACAAGCCTGATGACAACAATATCCCTTCAGACCATCTGTACTTGCTGCTAGCTTTTCAGTGGACGCCAATAACCAACAAGGAAATTTATGCAGCAGTTGCGAAGCTCCACCCACACAAGGCACTTGACCTCAGCGGCATACCAAACATTGTGATTATGAAAACATGATACACACTAGTCCCTTATCTTGGACCAGTGTTCAGAGCCACGTTTGTGTTTGGAGCGTACCTGGAGAGGTGGAAAACATTCAAAACAGTCATCCTGCAGAAGCTTGGAAAGGACAACTATGGGGGTCTGAACTCTTACTAACCAATTGCGCTGCTGAACACAATTGCCAAGGTACTTTCAGCTTGCGTAAAGACAAAATTGACATACCTGGTGGAGAAGCACAACATCCTCCTAAAATACCAGTTCAGAGGCAAGGCATTCCACAACAGACTCCCTACACAAACTCATGACCTTTGTAAAAAATGCTTGGCAACGCAAGAAGGAGGTGGTGGTGCTCTTCTTTAATGTTAAGGGGGCGTTTCCCAACACAGTGCCAGAGGTCATGGCATATGACATGAGGAATAGAGGTGTACCAAAAGAAGTGGTGCGGTGGTTTGAGGAGAAGCTGAGCAGCAAAAAGACTGTGATCGCATTCAATGATTACACCTTGGCAACAATCCCAGTGAAGAGCAGACTGGACCAGGAGTAACATGTCGGGACTGTATTACAATTTTTACAATGCCGGTCAAATTGAAGGGGCCAGGGAGAAGGATGGCGAGCTGGCAACATCTTTTGCTGACAATGCAGTGATAGTGGCGGAGGAAAAAGATATAGAGGAAGCAGCACAGAAAGTTGTTGACCTAATGAGCAGGAAAGATGGACTTGGTTGATGGGTAAAAAATCACTTCTCAATATACAAGACAGGAAAGTTTGTAAGAATGAGGTTCTCAAGAAAGAAGGTGAGGAACAAACAGAGGGGGCAGGTCAGAACCTGTGCAACATCCGCGCATCAGAATCACAGGGATTGATATAAAGGTGAAACCAATGCACAAATTTCTTGGAGTGTTAGTCAACCAAGAACTTTGATTCTGTGAGCACGCAGTGTACGCACATAAAAAGGGCACAGCAGTCCTGACAAACACAAGGAGGCTGGTCAAAGTCAATGAGAAAATGTAGGTGGAGTTTGCTAGGTGGATATACAAAGCTGTGGTTGCGCTGACAATGCTATACATGGCCAATGTGTGGTGCATGCTAGATGTTGTGGTGAATAGTTCAAAGATGAAAGGGTTGAAAGAGGTGAAAGCCAAACTAGGAAGAGTCCAGAAGATGGGAGCACTGCAGGTAGTTGGAGCTCTGCACCAAATGATCTTCTAGATGCCCATGTGGGCCTGGTTCCAATGGCTGTAAGGATTCAGAAGGTGTATATACAGGCAGTGGCCTGCATTGCAGCATTGCCCAACACACATCTGCTGAATCTATTCTCTGAAGCCTAGCACAGGACGGATAAGCTTCGCTGGTACTTGAGGTTATCCGATCTCATCCCATCTAAGGCTTCAAGCTGATATCCTCTGTAGGTCCCGTGGAAGGTTTCGAAGGCCACAAACCAGCATGAAAGGCCACAATATTTGTGAAGAGTTATTGCACCCCCCTCCACTATTTGATAAAGGCCTTGGAAGAAGACCCAAGAGGTGTGGAGAAGATTGAAGTGGTGAGGAAACCACCAAGTTGGAAATGCCTGGTGAAAGTGATGATCGATGGTTCTGCAGACAAGGTGTTGGATAGAAAACAGAATAACGCAGCTGACATACAAGTGTACATGAATGAGTCTGGTCACAGAGGATGGATAGGAGTGGCGGCAGTACTATATCAGGAGTTTGCAAAACCAAAGGTAGCGAGAAAGTGCTTGGAGAAAGAGGAATACCACATAGTGTTTGAAAGGGAATGCATAGAGCAAGTGCTGAGTTTTGAGCTGCTGAGGCACAAGCTGGTGAGGCGGAGAGGAGCAAGGAACGTATCAGTTGGGACAGACAATCAAGCGGGCATGCTTGCGTTACACAACCCAGGGCCAGGCATGAGCCAATATCTCATCAACGAGGTGTTGGGGGGGATTTGGAGAATTAGGAGGATCGAACCAAATATGGACATAAAGATAGTTTGGACGCCAGGGCACTAGGGAATACTGGGGAACAAGCAAGCAAACAAAGAAGCAAAGAAGGCAGCTGAGAGCAACAAGACGGGTACAAAAGAACTGAGACTGCTGCACAAACCCCTTCTGATTTCTAAAGCGGCAATCTTAACAAAGCATAAGAAGAAGTGGCACACCACCATTGCGCAGCACCTAGTGCAGTCCCTGAGGTTCAAGAGAACCAAGGCCATAGACCCTGACTGGCCCAATACTGCCAAGATCATCACTACATTGACAGACCTCCCACGCAAACATGCATCATTCTTAGTGCAACTATGTACCGGCTATTTTCCACTTAACGGATACTTGCACTGCATACACAAAGCCAATTTACCCATTTGTTCGACCTGTGAGGAGGTCTCCAAGACCATTGGCCATTACTTGCTGGATTGCTATGCTCACAACAAACATAGAAGAGACATATGCAGAGTAGTGTACTTCAGCCCAAAAGCGTTGAGTATTTTATTCAGTGACCCTAACGTACTGAAAGTCTTGTTCATGTTCATCCATACAACAAGAAGATTTGAAAGATTCTTTGGAAGCCTTTTCATCCTTCTGACCACTGGAATTAACCAGCAGTGACCCAAATCAAGATGGACTTATTTTGCTTGGGCCTTATGTTTTTCTTCTGGTTTTTCTTTTTTTTTTTCCCTTCATTTTATTTCTACTTACATAAATACATGCCTCATAGAGGTCTAATAAAGACTTGAGCCCAATTCCAGGCGCAAACATTATGCAGTAGTAGTGAATACACATACACCAAGAGGCATGCGTACAGATTGTAAAATAGTAGAGACCTTGACATAAGGCGACGCCCCAGTGGGTCCAGGAAATAAATAAAAAAAAAAATTGAAGAGCCATGAGATGGCCAACTGCATGGCCATCTACTGGTGCTGGAGCTCAACATCATGGAAGAGCTCCTCCTCTGAACTCACTGAGCAGATGGGCAGGCTCAGCCAGCAATGGAGCTTTGCCACATCTTCCATTGCAGCTTTGTTGCCATTGCCATCCACAAAATCCCCATCCCACTGTACTCCTCTCTCCATCCTTCCTGCCACCTCATTCCACTGCACTCCTTGCTCCTTGGAAAGTTGCACCTCCTCTGTCTGCACTCTCTGCTCCTTTCTTCCCTGCCTTCTCCCTGACCACTGCACTATCTCCTCAACCTTCCGGCATTCCCCACTACCTGATGTACTCACCCCTTACCCTTCCTGGCCCACTGCACCCAACAATTGGCCACTTCCTGAACCTTTTTGTGATAGATGTCAAGGAAGTAGTAGTGGAGCTCAAAGTTGTCCCCCAAGGCCTTCTTCTTCTACCTCTACATCTCCATCTCTAGCCTCTTCACAATCTCTTGGGACCGGTTCAACACGTCACGGGTTATTTATGCCTCGTTCTGCTCTTTTTTTATGAAGCACAGGAGAGAGTGGAACTTAGCAACCTGGTATTTGACCTTGTCCTGTTGGAGGCAGACAGCTGCTTGGAGCTGCGTGACCTGCAGCTGGAGCATTGTGACCTTGTTTTTTTGTTCAGTAGTTGGGGAAAACACCTGCATGAATGTCAGAATGGGCTAGCACCTCACAGAATCCTTGCTGCTCACTCAATAGTACTTTGACAGTCTCTCCTCCTTATCCGTTGTATCCTCCTTGGTGGCCTGCTGCTTTCCAAGGACCATTACCAAAGGCTCTGTGCATAGTTTCCCCTCCTCCATTGCTGCCGCCTCTCTCCCTCTGTCTGCCTCCTCCTTGTCATCTAGACCCTCCTTCTGATCCTTCGTACTTTCCTCCATCGCTTCCTCTGGACAGGTCAAGGGACTTGCAGAGGACTCTGTCAAAGGACCAGTTTCCAGACCATGTCCAACCCTATTCCCAGCTTAGTCCAATGATATGCCTATTCCTAGCAGGTCCAACCAGCTGCTTGGCCCACCCTTTCCCCTTCCATCTTATAGTAATCAGCCTTGATAAGTCATATGCCTGGATCTTACTCAGCATTGATTATTCTCCTTTACATACCGGGGCCTGATTAGTAAACAGTATTAGTAATAGCACAGCCACCAATGTAGTATATATAGGTAGCCTGTGGGATAGAATGTTCCCAGGCTGAACAATAGCAGTGTTCTTCTGGCCTATCCACCAAACTGACCATAAGCTTATCTAGCACTGTCCAACTCTCTGTTAGCCTTGCTTGCCTCTTGCCCAACTCCTGCCTGCTTCTGCGCTTGCTTGACTCTTGCTTGCCCTTTGCATTGCTGACTCTGTGGAAGGAGTTCCACAGACGTCAAGTGTTCTCTTTACAGACTCCTCCTCCACAGCCAAGGTGCCAACTTCTGCCGTCACCAAGTCCACTCTACCTGAGACTCTCTCCTCCAGTGTCAGGTCAATCACCTCACCCCCTACCACCCCCTTCTCCACCCTCATACTGATGCGAAATGTAGGGTTTGTTGAACTAATCAGAGGGACTCTAATCAGTGTAGACAACTAAACTTTACTTTTGCGAGTTTCGTGGGGTTATGACACAGAAACTAACACTTGTAATAAAGTTGTAATGGTTTTTGTAGTTTTAGTTTATTATTATAATGAACCGAAGTAGTCCACAATATAAATGGTCTCTAAAAAGATACCAAAAAGCGATCCTAGTAAAGTCAACTAAATGATAGG
>QLOM01000517.1:0-16717 GCA_003313785.1 Termitomyces sp. MG148
ATATCGCCATTTGCGCTCATAGTAGCGTAGAAAGACAGCGACACAGGTACGACAGGGTCAACAAGGGAGATTGTTTCTTATGAGTGTTTAGATAGGAGAGTTCCATTGATCCATTGATCCAGTAATAGGTATCAGCGCTTCAATGTAATAGGGGGTGTTCAACCATCCATTTCATTTGTGTGGTTACACTATATATCACACAACCTGCTACCACCAGACGAAAACACCATGACAGGATGCAAGCACAAACTCGTTCGTCGCCCGGGAGGGAAGCCTCACAGTAGTGTGTCGATGTTCCGCTGGCGTCGTTACACTGACAAGTATTTGCAATGATTCCAAGCATAGTTGTTGTAAGACGTAAGTCAATTATACTCAGATGAAACCAACATAGTGGCGAACAACTGAGGTGTGATAGAGGGCAGAAATTGGATATATTAGTAATCATAGTAGAAAAGGAAATATGATGAAACAGATAAATGAGTTTCAATTCCAACAATAGTCCTTGTACTTCACAAATTGCTCCAGAATATCCTTGAGGTATTCTTCAACTATTTCAACCTCCGTGATCTCACAATCCTGGCGAGATGCAACCTAACACTGCAAGAATATGTGTACAAACACATTTATAATGAGTTGTCCCATGTTTTGATATGCAATATATTCTATCCTTACTGTGTGAAACAGGAAATGTCATATTTGGATCAACCGTGTTGGTGCTTTTCAATCTGAGGACCTTCATTCCAAATGATGGGGTCAGTGGATGCCTTGATGTATGCCTTGATGGAAAGGTATTCAATGATGGTGACATGGAATCCGGTCAGTTTGTTATCAAAGCCTTTGTGCAATGTGAAAGAAGTCGTCTTTCTTGATGGCCTACCAGCCAGGGTGAAAATTATCATATCCCATGGTGACAATGTTCTCTGTGCAATTTTCTTCAGCCATTCATCCGCTGTTATGAATTACCTGTCTGGCAACCACATTTATTGTACGTATCCAGATTTGACTTTCAACTTCTGAAATACCACCAATTCCGCATTGATTGGTCTGGATGCCTGGACTGTGACTCACCTTGCAGGGTGCCTGATGAAATATGAGGAATGAGGTTATACTTACTACACAACTCTGGCAAATTGGCATGAATGTGATGGTGTTGACACTATGTGTCCCAAGATGGTGTGCTCATTAAACAATGGCCACGGATTCCAGTTTTTTATGCATTTGGAGACTGAGACCAAGGAGCTACTTGCAACATTGGGTAAGTATCACATTGCATGGAGTTTGCGTTGATTGTAGAGTGTTGAAGCAGTCCATGTTGTCAATTGACAAATCATTGTATCACTCGTGTTTGAGTACACTTAGTTCTGGGGCTTTAATATTGTAATTTAACTTACTCAATTTCACTTGAGTGTGTGTCTACTAAGTATGTATATTGTATATAATGTGTGATTTAGGTGCCATTTCTTTTGTAGACTGCACTAGACACTCATAAACTGACAATGTGTCAACAAATAAGGTTCTATTTCTAAGGTCATCTAATAGAAGCTTTTAAACTAACTGAAAGGATCTAAGGTATCCGCTCCCTGGGGATCCTGAGTACTATCTGGTCAGGGCTTGTCCTCTTCCTCTTCTATCCTCTTCCTTTTATATCCCCTGGGCTGTACACAGACCAATGCTAAGACTCTTGGCAGCACATGACCTAGTTTTTGACTATATGGCTTATCTATTATTGTGTTTTGCTGGTTTTATGGTCCTTGCCAAGATTGGCTGGCCCTCCTCCACAACTGGCAGGGGTCATAGCATGGTGGTGTAGATGCAGTCTCCTACTTTGATGGCTTTGTCTAGAAGCTCCAGGTCCAGCGTAGGAACTCCCCCTTGCATCCCTCTTCCTGGCTGGGATCCCCTCCACTGTGTCTGTTGTCCTTGTAAAGGGCCTCTCTACAAGGGAACACCAGAGGTGGAGAGTCCAGCAGGTCAAGATCTGTGAACAGAAGGTATTCCACCTGACATGCCCAAATAGCTGTGTGTTCCCACTTCACTGTGTGCTGCTCCTTCTTCACTTTGTCCATGCAGGTGGTGCAACACCAGGGGCACTGACTCATGTGGATTTCTCCCAAGGCCCAGAGGTTGTGCTCCCAGAGCCAGGAAAACCCCAGGATCATCTCCTGCTTGCCAATGCTCATGACCATGAAGGTAGTGCGCTCTGCATGGGACTTGTAGCACAGGACAAGGTCCACCACAGACTTGATAGACCCTGCTTTGTTATGGGTGCTGTTGACATTGTACACCAGGATGGGGGATAAGAGGGGCCAAGTAGTGAGTTGGTGCCACTCCACATAGCTAGCATCCACAAAGAGTCTGGTCACTCCAGAGTCTAGGAGGGCAACTATGCTCTGGGTCTGCTGTGTATTGGTGGTTTCAATTTCCACATTCAGCCCCTGAGGATTGAAGCAAGCTGTCTCGTTGCAACAAATACTTGCTTTAAATGTGGTTGACCTGGACATTACACAAATGAATGCCCAGGAAGTGGTGGACGGTGATAGGGGCTTAATACCACTGAAGGCAGAATAGCCCCAAAACAGCAAAACGGAAACTCCAGTACAAAGGAGCGGTAGAGGTGGTAGGTCAAACCTCACAGCGTGGCCAACTCAGAGAGGAGATGCGTGAAGCTCCAGGCCGACGGATCAAGGAAGAAGTAACCGCGCTAGCCATGGGGAGGCAGACCAAGTAAACAGCAAGAACGGTGATGCCTACAGCGGCAGCAGAGGAGTGCCCGTGTCCAAATAAGGAGTAATGGAATGAAGGCTCCACAAGCAGAACAGGAAGTGGAAGACGGAATGGAGAAAGGTAATGTTTGAGGTAGGGGGTTACTGCCTGCCTTCCAAAAGTGCTATATAAACTGTAGTATAACTTGGAATAAAGACAACTTTTCCCCTCAGAGATCATGTAAAGAGTACAGAGTACAGATCTAATGGGCATCTTGTGACCTTCCAATAGCATCCAGTGACTTTCCAACAGCATCCAGCAACTTTCCAACAGCGTCCAGCAACTTTCCAACAGCGTCCAGCAACTTTCCAACAGCGTATAGCGACTTTCCAATGGCAACTTGTTATTTTCCACTACCAACTTCCAAACTCTGACTTAATATGGGTGCCCTTGGTATAGGCACTACTGGGTGGTAACCACAAAAGATTCCTTGCACATTATCAGTCACACCTATAGCTTTTCAACTATATTCTGAAGACTTGCACCAAGTCTAAATTCTGCTTATAGGGTGATTGTGACGCTATCATATTGGAGCCCACCGCGAGGGACTCTTCTACAGAATACCACCAGAAACCAAAGCACAGAGACAACAAAGGGAAGCAGCAGAACCATTACCAACTCTCTTCCTGCCATTACCTATACACCCAATCCAAATCGAGCTAAGCAATCCAGTACCACCAACAAGGCCATACTGACCCACAAATTTAGCAGAAGAAATAGAAGCAGCTTACCAAAGACTAACCGTTGATGACATCCCTGATTTATTTCCAAGAGAATTATCACCGGTAACACCAATTGACGAGTTCTTCTCATTTGATATTCCAACACCAGACACACCTCAACTAACTCTGGTCCAATGTTCACAGATACCAATCATAATACACGTACCTGTAAGGGCAACCTCCGGGAGTTGCGGCTAAGTCACACAACTAGCAGAGGGAAATCTGAAGTTTATTAGAGGCAGTAAATATGACAGGGAAATAACTAATCACCTAGCAGAGGGAAATCCAAAGAGAACAAGTCTAAGGATCCCTCTGCCATGGCATGGCACATCAGTACAGAAGCAGAGGCATGAGAACGGCTGTACAGTACTTTTCCAATGGCATGGGAGCATCCCAGAGGAGTCTGACAAAGGGTGGGTTGCCCTGGAGATCTCCAGGGTAGCCAAAAAAGGAAGTCCTCTGACATCACCTCCCCCTTAGAGTGTGGCGTCTCGACGCACTGGGTAGAACAAGTTGTGGATTGTGCGGTCAACTGGGGAGATGGAGTAGATGCCTTGGATTGCGTGGGGAGCCTTGGGGTGACTGTGGTGGAAGTCCTTCACCAGGGCAGGCATGTAGACATTTTTGGCGGGTTTCCAGGAGTTGTTTTTGATACCATAGCCCTTCCACTTGACCTTGTATTGTAGCTTGCACTGGAATAGACAACTGTTGAGGACCTTCTCTACTTTGTACTCCAGGCGGTTGTCCACTGGGCAGCCAGAGCCTGTAAGCCAGCGGTCCTACCTGGTACTCAACCACATACGGTCCCAGCTGTTGGTGCGAGAGCTTCTGGGAGGGCCTAGTGGTCACAATGTTGGAGGCGTCCAGGTAGACTCGGTCTCCAGGCTGGTACTGGGGGGCCAGCAAATGTCCTCGATTGTAGTAGCGGGCCATGTCGTCCTTAGCTTTAGTCAGGGCAGCCTCTGCCTCCTCCTGTGCCTTCCGTATACGGTCAACAAACTTGTTAATGGACTTGTTCTCCAACTGTGGTGCTTGCAGTTTGAAGCCCATCTGGGGGTGCCTGCTAGTGTCCAGGAAGAACGGGGAGTGCTGCATGGAGGCATGGACGCAGTTATTATACTGGAACTTGGCCTCTGGGAGAAGCTCGTCTCAGTCGTCCTGTCGCTCATTGCAGAATAACCGGAGGTACTGCTCCAGCTCCTGGTTGATACATTTGGTCTGGCGGTTGGACTGCAGGTGGTAGGTGGTGGAAGTGTGGAGCTTGACATGCAGGAGGCGATAAAGCTCCCAGGTGAAGTTTGCCATGAACTGGGGGCCCCAGTCAGATACATAGGTGTTGGATAGGCTGTGGAGCTTCCAGACGTTCTTCTGGTACAGGTTGGCCACGCCCATTGCTGAGCAGGTCGTGTGTGTTGGAATGAAGTGAGCCCGCTTGCTGTACAGGTCAACCATGACCATGACTACATCGTATCCATGCGCATCCGGGAGCTCCACAATGAAGTCAACAGAGGCTACGCTCCAGCATGCTGCGGGCGTGGGGAGGGACTGCAGTTGACCCATCGGTAGACGCCGGTGGGGTTTTGTCTGGAGACAGAGGTCGCAGGTTCTGGTGTAGGAGCCTATGTAGCGGGACATCTGCGGCCACCAGTAGTTCCGTAAGACAAGTTCCAACGCTTTCCACCTACCAGGGTGTCCTGCAACACAGGAGTTGTGGTGCTGCTTGACAATGCGTTGGCAAAGGTCCGGGTTGTTGGGCACATATATCCGCCCACAGAAGGTAAGGAGGCCATCCTGCAGGCCCCACTTGTCCATGCGTACCGACTTTGTACCAGAGGGGCGTCCTGAACGTAGCGCTAGCACGGCTCTGGTGACTGAATCTTCCTGCAGACCTTCTTGGTTTCCCTGACATATGTCCTGGAGAATGTTGACCTCATCCCCCTGTACAGCTACCCCTTCCAAGGTGCGGACGGCGAACAACTCCGGGCAGAGGAGGGTGATGTTATTGTTGTCCCCCGCACCAGGAGAGGGCATCGGGCTTCCCCATGCTACGGCCTGGCTTGTGATGCAGCATGAAGTCAAAGTTGGCAAGGTACAGGGACCACTGGGCCTGGCAACAGTTCAGTTTTTTGGCTGTCCAGAAGTATTCCAGGTTTTTGTGGTCCATCCAGACTTCGAACTTGTGGCGGGCCCCCTCGAGGAAGTGGCACCACTCCTCCAGCAACTGGATGATCACTAATAGACAAGACACAAGGTTTCTCATAAAAGCAAGCAGCACTTGTTGGAATTGAACCAACGACCTCTTGGGTATGTGCCCCTTTTCGATGCTCTAACCACTGAGCTAAAGCGCTGACTTACTTTTAGATCAAGTAGCCTAAGCAATTCACTCCCTGGGAATGCTGAGCTACTCAATCCGAGGTTCAATCATACTGGCACACCAGAGGGGCAACGTATCACCCCATCCCAACTTTGGATGATGCAAAAATGTAGGGTTTGTTGAACTAATCAGAGGGACTCTAATTAGTGTAGACAACTAAACTTTACTTTCGCGAGTTTTGTGGGGCTATGACACAGAAACTAACACTTGTAATAAAGTTGTAATGGTTTTTGTAGTTTTAGTTTATTATTATAATGAACCGAAGTAGTTCACAATATAAATGGTCTCTAAAAAGATACCAAAAAGCGACCCTAGTAAAGTCAACTAAATGATAGGCCTAAGTAGTCACACTCTCTAGGGACTCCAAGCCACACAAATGGTTTATTCACTAGATTAACAAAGTTCAAGCTTTAATTTGAGCAAACTTAGTTTACACAAATGTAGGCAATAAGCTTTATTAAAGCTGGTCTGAAGTACTTTACTGATTAGCCTAAGTAGTCCACTCCCTGGGGACCCCAAGCTGCACAGGTTTTCTTTAGCTTGGTCCCTCTTTTCTTCTCCTATTTATATCCTCCTGCTTGCGCACAGACCATGCGTGATCTGGGGCCTCTAAGCATCTCATTGGTCCAGGTATGGGTTAAGATTGAGCCTGCTGAGGTTCAATTCAATAAATTTTACTGAATTGAAAAGTTTTTGTTCCAGCAGCCGGTTTCAGGCTAGTTCCGGCCTCCGGTTCCACATTTCCATCATCCGAGACCCGCTGAGGGTCCTTCTGTTGTGTCTGCGCGGTTCCGGGGAGTCTGAAGGTACCCAGGGGGGCGGGATAGCATTATTATTGAGGGCTGTAGGGCTCCAGAAAGGAAAGCCACGAAGATTTGATGGAATTGATGCGCTGATCGCAGATCATGATCCAAGATTAGATAGCCTATCTTTAGCCTAATCTAATCCTGATCTGAGATCCAACTGATCTTATTGAATCAATCTGATGATCTGACTGGATCACTCCATGATATCATCAAATGATGGGCACTGAGTGCTGCAAGCTATTTTCAGCTCCAGATCATTCTGTGATTAAATCAGCACAGCCACTCCTTGGCTATCATTTCTATCAATATCTAACTTTGTTTCATCACTGATTGATTGATGGAAGCCCTCAGCTATCATTTCTCATCAACAAATTGTCAACTTTCAAAGATAGGCCTATATCTCGACCGTCTGTGCTCCGATTTAGACGCTTGGACCAGTTTTAGGATTGTCGGAAAGGGCAAAATACTATGGTACGTACAGCCTACAGGTTTTGGCTGTGGAACATGCTTGCTTACAGGTTTCAGCAGTTTTATGCATGTTTTTAATGTTTTTCTTTGTACCTAATTAAACATAATATATTTTTTATGTCTTTCCATCACGGCAGGCCGCCGTATCACCATGCAGAGCACACCACCTTTGTGGTTACAAGCATTGGCAAACAGAAGATGATCCTAGGATTTCCCTGGCTCTGGGAGCACAATCTGGAGATTAACTGGGCCTTAAGGAAAATCAGCATGAGTTGGTGCCCTTGGCATTGTGCCACCTGCGCAGACAAAGTGAAGAAGGAGCGGTGCACCACAAGGTGGGAATGCGCAGCTATTTGGGCATACCAGGTGGAATATCTCCCATTTGCAGACCTTGACCTGCTGTATCCCCCGCCTCTGGCATTTCTTCATAGAGAGGCCCTTTACAAGAATAACAGACAGACACAGCGAAGAGGACCCCGGCCAGAAAGAAGGACATGAGGAGGAGTTCCTGCCCACCCTGGACCTAGAGCTTCCAAACAAAGCCATTGAGGTAGGAGACCACATCTACGCCACTACGCTGAGACCCCCACTGGTTGTGGAGGAAATCTGGGCCAGCCAGACCACTTCTCAACAGCTGGCCCAGGCCTTCATAGCAAATGCCCCTCCAAGGGCCTTCTGGGATGCGGTCCCCAACCACCTACACAACTTTGAGGACGTCTTTTCCAAGGCCTTATTTGACTCCCTCCTAGAATGCAAGCAGTGGGACTACGCCATCAAAATCCTGCCAGATTCAAAGCCGGCCAACTGCAAGGTCTATTTGCTCATGCCCAAAGAGCAGAATGACATGGGTGCTGCCAACCTGTACCAGAAGAACGTCCAAAAGCTCCACGGCCTTTTCAACACCTACGTCTCCGACCGGGGCCTGCAGTTTGTGGTGGATTTCACCTGAGAACTTTACCATCTCCTGCACGTCAAGCTCCATACGTCCACCACCTATCATTGTAAGGGCAACCTCTGGAGGTTGCGGCTAAGTCACACAACTGGCAGAGAGAAATCCAAAGTTTATTAAAGACAGTACAATATGACAGGAAATACGACTAATCACCTGGCAGAGAGAAATCCAAAGAGAACAAGTCTAAGGATTCCTTTGCCGTGGCATGGCATATCAGCATGGGTGATGGAGGCATGGGAAGGACTGTACAGTACTTCCTGGAAGGTGCAGAGCATTCTGGAGATCTTTGGGAACCAAAAAAGGAAGTTTTGGAAATGGAAGTCCTCTGACATCACTCCTCCTCTAGGGTGCAGCATCTTGATGTACCGGGTAAGTGGGGAGGGAGTGCAGTTGGCTGGTTGGCAGGTGTCAATAGGGCTTTGTCTGGAGACAGAGGTCACAGGTGCTGATGTACATGCCGATGTAGCATGACATCTGCGGACACCAATAGTTCTGGGAGACTAGCTCCAGCGTTTTCCAGTGGCCAAGGTGTCCAATAACGTGGAAGTTGTAGTGCTGCTCGACAATGCGCCTCTAGAGCTCTGGGTTGTTTGGCACGTAGATGTGCCCCCAGAAGGTAAGGAGTCCGTTCTGGAGCCCTTTAGCGCTGAAGGGGCATCCCAAACATAATGCCAGCGTGGCCTTTGCGACCAAGTCCTCCTGTATTCCCTCCCAGTTACCTTGGCAGATGTCCCGGAGGATGTTGACCTTGTCTCCCTAGACGGCTACCCCTTCAAGCACGCAAATGGCAAACAGCTCCAGGCACAGGAGGGTGATGTTGTTATTATCCCCTGCATCAAAACCGTGGTCGGCATGCCAGGAGAGGGCGTTGGGCTTCTCCATGCTTCAACTAGGCTTGTAGTGCAACGTAAAGTCAAAGTTGGCAAGGTACAGGGACCGCCAGGCCTGTTGACAGTTGAGCTTCTTGGCTGCCCAGAAGTACTTCAGGTTTTTGTGGTCCGTCCAGACTTTGAACTTGTGCCAAGCTCCCTCCAGGAAGTGGTACCACTCCTCCAGCAACTAAATGATTGCGAGCATCTCCTTGTTGTGGATCTCATAATTCTGTTCCACAGCATTGGGCTCTTGGAGTAGAAGGCAATGGGGTGCCACTTACTGTCCTCTGGGAACTCCTGGGAGAAGACCACGCTGGTGGCAAAGTCAGAACTTAACCCCAGGAAGGCCTGCACTTCCTTCTTGTTATGAGGTTCCGGCAACTATGTGACACTAGCCATCTTCACTGGGTCCATCTCTGCCATGCTATAGGAGATGATGAGTCCAAGATACTCAATGCAGGTCTGCTCAAACTCACACTTCTCCAGCTTGAGGTAGAGCTGGTGCTGGCAGAGATGGTCCAGGACAATCCGCGTGATCCAACAATGTTTCTCCAACATTTTGATGTAGATGAGGATGTTGTTGAGATACATGCATACCACACCATCGGCTATGAGGTCCTGAAATATGTTGTTCATCATGGTTTGGAAGGTGGCGGGGCTGTTGATGAGTCCAAAAAACATCACCAAGGGTTCAAACAGCCTGTGGTTGGTCTGGAACGCTGCCTTCTACTCATCTCCCTCCTGGATGTGCATGTTGTTGTAGCCCTAGCAGACATCCAACTTAGTGAAGTAGCACGCACCCCGGAGGTTGTTGATCTGCTCCAAGATGAGGAGAAGTGGGTAGCGGTTCTTGACAGTCATTGCATTGAGTACATAATAGTTCTGGACCAGCCAGAGGGAGCCATCCTTCTTCTTGGTGAAAAACACCAGAGAGGCCATTGAGGACTTTGAGGAGCAGATTTGTCCAGACTCCAGATTCTCCCAGAGGAACACATCAAGCTCATTCTGCTCTTTGCTCTTTGGGCGCAAGTGGATAGACCTTGCAGTTGGCCAGCTTTGAATCTAGCAGGATCTTAATAGCATGGTCCCACTGCTTGCACTCTGGGAGGGAGTCAAACACCTTGGAGAAGACATCCTTGAAGTTGTGCAGATGGTTGGGGACCGCATCCTGGAAGGCCCATGGAGGGGTGTTTGCCATGAAGGCCTGTGTCAGCCACTGGAAAGTGGTCTGGCTGGCCTGGATCTCCTCCACAACTGGCAAGGGTTGTAGCATAGTGGCATAAATGCAGTCTCCTACCTTGATGGCTTTGTTCAGAAGCTCTGGGTCTAGTGTGGATAGGAACTCTCCCTTGCATCCTTCTTCTTGGCTGGGGTTTCCTCCACTGCCTCTCTACAAGGGAACTCCAGAGGCGGGGGGTCCAGCAGGTTGAGGTCCACAAACGGGAGGTATATCACCCAGCATGCCTGGATAGTTGTGCATTCCTGCATCATGGTGCGCCGCTCCTTCTTCACTTTGTCCACACAGGTGGCACAGCGCCGGGGGCACTGACTCATGCTAATTTTCCCTGAGGTCCAGTCAATCTCCGGATTGTGCTCCCAGAGCCAGGGAAATCTGAGGATCATCTCCTGCTTGCCGATGCTTGTAACCATGAAGGTGGTGCGCTCTGCATGGGATTTGTAGCACAGAACAAGATCCACCACAGACTTGATGGATCCTGCTTTGTTACAAGTGCCATCGACGTTGTACACCAGGATGAGGAACAGGAGAGATCAAGTCGTGAGCTAGTGCCGCTCCACGTAGCTAGTGTCCACAAAGAGTCTGGTTGCTCTGGAGTCCAGGAGTGTAAGGGGAATACTTGACATCTGCGGAACTCCTTCCACAGAGTTGGCAATGCAAGGAGCAAGCAAGAGTCAAGCAAGCGCAGAGGCAGACAGGAGTTGGGCAAGAGGCAAGCAAGGCTAACAGAGGGTTGGACGGTGCTAGATAGGCTTATAGTCAGTTCAGTGGATAGGCCAGAAGAACACTGCTATTGTTCAGCCTAGGGATATTCTATCCCACAGGCTGCCTATATATACTACATCAGTGGCTGTGCTATTACTAATACTGTTTACTAATCAGGCTCTGGTATGTAAAGGAGTATGACTAACAATAATTGATGCTGAGTAAGGTCTGGGCATATAACTCATCAAGGCTGACTACTACAAGATGGAAGAGGAAAGGGTGGGCCAAGCAGCCAGTCAGATTTGCTAGGAATAGGCATATCGTTGGACTAAGCTTGGAATAGGATTGGACGCAGTCCGGAGACTGGTCTCCTGACAAGGAGGGCAACTACACTCCAGATTTGCTGCATGTTGGTAGTTTCAATCTCCATATTTATCTGAAACAAGTTTGGCAATGGGGTGGATGCTATGATGTAGCGGCGGAGGAGGTGGCGTTCCCAGGCAGGAGTATGTCCCCAGGAAGAGGTTGAGGAGGGCTTGGGAGAGCCTTTGAGTACGTCAGAGATAGTGCTTACAGTTGAGGGGGCTGAGTCATTGACAGAAGTGGTATTGATTTCTTCTACCAACAGATATGCAAACCTATTAGCACTAGGCAATGGGAGCATACCTTTCACTTGTTGTGTCCCTAAAAACCCTCCTGTGACTTCTCCGACTCTCTAGTAACAAGAGGGGCCTTGTGCGTGCTCTCCAAGGCAAGGGTGTCTGAGGAGGAGATCCTAGCCGCATCACAGGCTGCTAGGAGTTGCTGGAGCAGCTCCTTCTGCTCCTCCATGAACAAATACTGGACCTTGAGGCCCTAGGAGCAATGGCAGGCAAAGTGGCCTGGTGCGCCACAGTGTCAGCACAAGAACAGAAGAGGCACATGCTGCTGAGAAGTATCCACGTCTATGGGAGTGCCTGAGAGTAGTACTGGAGGTGGCAGAAGTGCTGCTGGCAGTGCCGCCAGAGGCAGAGCAGTTGGGCAACGGGGGAACAGAGCAAGGAGGCGCAAAAAGGAGGTGGGAGTTGTGACCTTGCAGAGCTGCCACTGCTCCTAAGCTATCTGGTACCATGACAGGACCTGATCGTCTGCTGGGCGTCCTTTTGCAAGATTGTCAATGCGCTCCATCAGGATTGGATGGAGCTCTTCCTAAAAGGTGAGGCACAACTGCAGGCCGTCAGGGTACTTGGCCTGCTCTACCAACACGCAGAACGAGTCAATGTACTTGTCCAGAGATTGCTTCCTTTGGCCATACTGATCCCTGTCTCACAGGACCAATGTGGCAGTTTTGGCAGGGTTCTGGAGAAAGAACTTGTCCCAGAACTCCTGTTTGAACTTGGCCCAGTACGCAAAACTTCTGACACCACTGGGGCATTGGAAAACCCTCATTGCATAAGTGGCCACCCATCTTGACTTCATATAGGACCCACATGATCTTCAGCTTGTTGGAAACAAAGTTGTTGCCACAGAGTTGGATGTAGGTGACGCAGGATTGGAGAAAACGTTCCCCGGATGCGTGGTCACCATTGTATGCATTAGGGATTGCCGGGCGTGGAATGTAGGAGTGCTCCAGCGCCAAAAGAGGGGATCGCATAGTGCAAGGGTGCTGCACCAGCAGGGTAGGCAACAGAGAGTTGGCTGCCACCAGAGCAAGGTGTTCTAGGAGCATGCGGAGGAAGTCGGAAATGGTTTTGGTGATTTGACGAAGGTGGAAGAGTTTGGCGGTGTGCTGGGTGAGGGAGGCTTGCATGAGTTGCACCTGTATTTTTAAATGGAGCAGATGGGTCCAGGCTTCCTTGCTGGAGGCCATGGCAGAAGTGGCCGGCTGAGACATAGATAATGTCAGTGCTTAAGCCTAGCGGAGAAGCGACAGATAGGAGCTGGAAAAGGTTTGGCAGCTATAGGGGGCTTCCAGACTAGGATTAGGAGACTTGTTCTGCTGTAAGGGCAACCTCCAGAGGTTGCAGCTAAGTCACACAACTAGCAGAAGGAAATCCAAAGTTTATTAGAGACAGTACAATACAACAGAAAATACAACTAATCACCTGACAGAGGGAAATCTGAAGAGAACAAGTCTAAGAATCCCTCTGCCGCAGCATGGCGCATCAGCACGAGTGGCAGAGGCATGGAAAGGACTGTACAGTACTTCCTGGAAGGCATGGAGCATCCCAGAGATCTCCAGGAATCTCTGGAGAACTCTGAGAACCAAAAAAGGAAGTTCCAGAAATGGAAGTCCCCTGACAATCACCTGCAGTCCAACAGACAGACTGAGCGTGTCAACTAGGAGCTAGAACAGTACCTCCAGCTGTTCTGCAATGAACGTCAGGACAACTAGGACAAGCTCCTTCCCAAGGCAGAATTCCAGTACAACAACTATGTCCACACGTCCACGCAGGTCCCCCCATTCTTTTTTGACACCAGCCAACACCCCCAGATGGGCTTTGAACCACGTGCACGCTAATTGGAGAATGAGTTGGTCAATGACTTTGTTAATTGCATGCAGAAGGCACAGGAAGAGGCGAAGGCTGCATTGACCAAGGCAAAGGACAACATGGCCTGGTACTATGATGGAGGACAGACTCTAGCTCCTCAGTACAAGGCCAGAGACCGCGTCTACCTAGATGCCTCTGACATTGCAACCACTTGACTATTGCAGAAGCTCTCGCACCAACAACTGAGCCCATACATGGTTGAGCAACAAGTCGGACCCCTCGCATACCAACTCTGGCTGCCCACCAGGATGCATCAACTGCACCTGGTCTTCAATGTGGTCAAGCTCTCACTCACCCTGGATGATCCCATCCCAGGCCAACAAGCTCATACTCCGCCACCTCCTGTCCTTGTTGATGACAGAACAGAGTACAAAGTGGAGAAGATCCTGGACAGCCATCTATTCTGGCGCAAACTACAGTTTAAGGTCAAATGAAAGGGCTATGGTATCAAAGACAACTCCTGGGAACCCACCAAAAACATTCATGTGCCTGCCCTGGTCTGGGACTTCCACTGCAACCATTCCATGGTGGCCCAAGTCATCTGTGGCCTTATCTCTCCAACCAATCGCGCTATTTGTAAACTGTTCTACCTGGTATGTTAAGACGCCACACCCTAGAGGGGGGGTGATGTCAGGGGACTTCTATTTCTAAGACTTTCTTTTTCGACTCCCTGGAGTTCTCCAGGGATTTCTGGAGATCTCCAGGACGCTCCTATGCCTCCTGGGAAGTACTGTACAGTCATTTCCATGCCTCCACTACCTGCACTGATGCACCACACCATGGCAGAGGGATTCTTAGACTTGTTCTCTTCAGATTTCCCTCTGCTAGGTGATTACTGTTGTATTGTACTGTCTCTAATAAACTTTGGATTTCCCTCTGCCAGTTGTGTGACTTAGCCACAACCTCTGGAGGTCGCCCTTACACTGACCAGTGTGTTCTTAGGCGCTTTCAGAATTCCTCATTCTGTTGGGTATCATTTGGTGCATAGACATTGACACAGTAGAATATTTTATTGTCCATCTAGGGAATTCTTAGCATCTGGGCTCTCCCATCAATTATTATGGTAGTTATGGCTTCTTCCCACCTCAGTGTTCTTTTGTTAATTATGAAAGCCACACCCTTTGCATTGGGCTGTGTTGTGTCTATGCTAGAAACTATATGTATCTGTCTGGCAAAGAGAGTGTTCATGTCTTCTCTGGCATCATTGGTCAGATGCATCTCCTGTAGGGCCAGTATGTCAATCTTACTGTTCCTCATTAATCGGTTCATTTCATTCCATTTTTGTCTCATGATGTCTAAGCCTCCTCTTCTCATGTTAAGAGTGGCTATCCATATAGCTCCTTGCTTTGCTTTCTCCTTCTGTACTTGTTCCAGCGGGGAGGGTATTGTCTCAGCATCTTCTCTGGGTTCAGTTGTGCTCTTCTATCTATTTGTGGAGATGTTTCTCTTCCCTCATCTTCCCAGGTTTCTGAAGAAGGCTCCCTATTTTGCTCTTCTTTCCTGGGTTCATTGGGTTGGTTTCTAGCTTCTCCATCTGAATATGCATTCAATGTATTTGTCAGGTTCCGCTGACCATGGGGGCTCAGTCCACTGAATGAGACCCTTACAGAAAGACGCAATAGCTCCAGTGTACAATTCCAGGACCTACAAGGGCTCCAGGGTAAAACACTATGCTCTGAGACAGGTGCAAGCATTTAAAGGATCTCCAGGGCAAACCACAAAACAGGGGGCGAGTGCGCGGAGTTCTGAATAAGTCTGGGAAACAAGGTTGATTAAAGAAAGTGAAGCAGGGAAGGTTACGGGCTCTACAATTCAAGCTGAGTGGGTGAGGCAAGATTAGATAGAGTGGGACCGAGATTTAGAGAGACACAGATAAATGAGTCTGGAGTGTTGCTAGAAACAAAACCAGAACAAGAAGAGTTAAAATTGATAACGGGGAAAGGAAACATGAGTCGGGGCTAAACCGGCAAATAGTCAAGCAAGAGAGAGGAAGAGAGAAGTACAAGGCAAGAGATTCAAGACAAGTACAAAACACAAGACAAGACAAATTAAAAACGGGTACAATACAAAACAGAGTCACAAAACACAAGCAGACTAGATTGGGAGACACAAAACAAAACACGGGGCAACAATGCAAGTAATCCAAGTAGTTCAGGTAGGTAATATCAAGACTACCAACATGGTTCATATCCTACCAGTTAAGTACTCCTACAGCTATGTCCTAGGCCAACCCCTCAATCTCCCGGTCTGGGCGCAGCTCCGGGACTCTATACAAGTTGGCAGGTGTCGGTTCCAATCAAGTAGTCAAGTAGAGTGGCGGGTGTTGGTAGCAATCCGGTGGCAGCGATGTCAGGGGCTTCCAGGGTCAGTGATGTGTGAGGAAGATGACGTGATGGCTGGGTGATGCATGTGATGGCATGATCACCAGAGGGGGCTAGCAATGTCCAGGAGGAGTTGGTGATGTCTGGAGGGTTTGCGTGACTTCTTGGAAGCGCTTGGTGATGGCCAAAGTGATTGACGGTGGCATTAGTGATGGGCATGGGAGTGAGATCACTGGCGGGGTCGGTCTAGGGTTGTGGGGCTGGTGGGATAGTTGTTTTCTGGGACCTTCAGGGGTGGCAGCAAGGTTTGGAGTTGGCTGCAGGGTTAGCAGGTCATGACATCACTCCTCCCTCAGCGCCGAGACTCTTCAAGGCATGGACTGACCGTGGGAATGCTCCAGGGTTCTTGGTGCAAAAGGAAGTCCTGATGCAACCTAGAAGCACTGATAGCAATTCAGAAGCCCTCAATGATCTCCAAGAAGAGAGAAAAAGAGAAAAAATTTGACTTGTCTTTTTCCTCATTCTTCTTAATGAATAGGACCAGGGCTCCAGCGGCGGAAATGAAGAGGTGGATGAAACCCTTGCCGAGCATCTTGTTGAGGTGATCCTTGAGGGCTTGGAGTTTGACCTCCAACATGTTGTAGACTCGTCCAAAGGGAGGTGAGGTGCCTTCTTCGAGGTCAATTTTATGGTCGTAGGACCAGTGGGGAGAGAGTTCTTGGGCACTGCCCTCAGAGAACACATCAGCAAACTTGTGATATTCAGGGAGAATTACTTTGCGTAGTATGTCCTCCTCTGAGCATGTCTACGGAGGGTTGGCTTTGGCCCTTAAATGTTTCTCTAGGAGGGTGGGTGTGATGTGGAGTTGGTACACCTGAGCACCTTCCTGAAGTATGCATGCAAAGGGAACAGTACCAATGATTTTGATGTTGAGGGCACCAGGGTTGATGGAGGTTGAATCCACGT